>BMAW01045926.1:278837-298840 GCA_019974015.1 Nephila pilipes
TTCTAAAAATTTATAGAGTATTATTTTATTTCTAAAAATTTATAGAGTATTATTTTATTAGTTGTACAAATTGTGTGTTCATGTGTGTTTTCATTTTTGTTGCTGTTTCTTCTGTATTGCCTTACCATTGGAAATTAAAAAAAATTTATTTCTTAAAGTGGGTAAGATTATTTTAAATAAAAATGTATATTTACTAATTCTTATTAATTGTTTGTTTATTGCACATGATTTCAGAATTAAATTAATAGTTTTGAACTATTTTTTAATATATTAATTAGATATTAACAAAATGTACTTATAAGATACAATTTCTTGCAGAGTTATAACAAATTATTTTCTTCATCTAATTTCTAAGAAATTTTATGAAGAAGATTTTTATAAAACAATTTAAGAAATTTAATTTCATAGTAAGAATGTTATTAAGTGAGACAGGAAAATAGTACTTTTCGTTCTCTTATTTATTCAGTGTGGACTGTGAGTACCAAGAATTCGCTGTGGGAAGAAGAAAAATTGATCGACCAAAGTTTGGGACAAAATAGATTCAAATTGTAAAATATGAGTATGATACTCTGGTAATTCTCAAACAGGAAAAAGTCATGTAGACAGCACTATATGTAGGTAAGGTGTTAGTATTTTCTTCTCTTATCCTTCTGCTAACACGGGGATATAAATGTCCGGCGAGCAACTTCAAAGGGCCCTATGGGATAAATATACGTTGAGTTATGTGATATTGCAAATTCCTCTGGTATTCCTTAGTAATACTGATAATCAGTGTAAAATCCTCCCAATAGATAGCGGCAGACAGTCTTTTCCCTATAAACTTCCCCGGGCAATCGGCCAAAGAGTGGTCATATTTTTCTCTCTGGCAACCAACTTTGTAATACTCGTATAGAGTGAAGTCGTGTTCGTGCGCTTATAATCTCACACATTATTATCAAATTACGAAGTTTGGTTGAAGTAATTTCTTTTTTCATTAGGATTTTATAGTAATAGATGAAACAAGATATAAATGTCTCAGTGGTATGTTTTACTGGGAACATTTTTGTCCTTCTGGTTATGGAAATATTTTTAAAGATACTTTCTCAAAGTTTGCTTTTTTTGTCTTTTAGACCTTATCATGAGTAGGCGAAAAGGGTAGTAAGCTTTGTGAATTTAGAGCCTATTTAATGAAACGCATTGAAATGATAAATTAGACGATTCAGGCCGACATATCGAATATAAAATTTGTGCGCTATGAATATCAGTAATGGCAAAATATGTGTCAGTTTTGCCTAAGAAAAGAAGGACAAAGGGACAAAAATTGTACATGCAATGTGCAAAATGGAACTTTACGAAAACTGTTTTACACTGTATCAAGCATGAATGGTATTATTTTGTTACACATTTTGCAAAATTGGGCTCAGTAACATAATTTAGCTTTTCACTTCATTTCCAATCATTATTTCAGCACCACTGGGATATGAGTGCCCCTCTAAAACATAGTAATGGGGCACATTTCTTACATTGATTCCTCGTCTCACCCTCCTCCCTAGTTCAACTACTTATTTACTTTTTATTTTTTCTCAGCATATTATTTATAATTGTATTATAGTTAACATATTAAAGTAATTATTTTATTTTTCTGTGGAAAAAAATGCTGGAAGTGAAAGAATGAATATACTTTGCAGCAAGCATAATGTTAATTCTGATTGTATCACAGTGCTTATGTTGTTCATAGCGTATAAGATATACCATTATTTTTTGACAGTTGTTTTTCGTTCCCTTTTACCATCACTTGTTTAGATAAGTCAGTCTATTGAATACTACAGCTAAAAACAGAAGAGTAGTCATTAATACAAAATAACATGAAATATCTTACAATATTTAATATTTTGCGCGAACGTTCACTTAAAAGATGCAAAATGTCTGCTTAATTTAATAAACATATTTCTAAATTAGTATACTGAATATAAGGAACAACATGCGAACACTAAACGAGTAGTAGATTATAAAATGCACCAATTAAATAATTATTATTAGTCACTGACAAACTGCCTAACGTAATTAGTCAGTACCTGAGTAACTTAGTGTTCTTTACAGATAAGTGGACGCCCGAAAATAGTTCACTACATTTGAATTGATGAAGTAGTTTCATTAACCTCGTTCGAGAATTTAGAAAAGCACGTAAATTTACTACTTTAGCAGTAATCATTTGTAATATTTTCTTTTTACTTCATCAGAATGTAAACACAATAACTGTAATTCTATATAATAATTCATTTTTATCATAAATCTTCTCCAGAACAAAAACAATACCAACTATTACCAAGAAAATGAACAAAACAAACAATTCTGCGATAAATAATCAAATGATTATATTAAATTAAGGGATTAAAACACATGATGAATTTACTCGATAGGAGATAATTTCTTCCTTATATTGTTAAACGTAATTTTTTCTGCCGAAAAGGAAAAATGAATAACATTTACATAATAAATGTGATTTCAGATAAAGTGTTATTTCAGTAACATGTAACTGATACAAAAATTTAAAACTTAAATATTCATAATATTCATACATATTCCGTGGCAGTAAATTTAAAAAAAATTACAAATGCAACGCCACAAAATTTCATATAGTTGATGAAAATATTTGGCATATTGACAAATAACACACACACACACACACACACACACACATACATACATATATATATATATATATATATATATATATATATATATCATTTGAAATTAGGAATTACTACATATTATTCTCCGTAATCATGATTTGTATATGATACATGCATTATGTTTATTTATTTTTTTACTTTAGAAGCAGCGATTATTTTATTCCTTGTGTTCTTTTTTCCTATCAACTTATGAGTGTATCTTGATAATTGAATGAATATTTATTTTAGAATATTATAAAAAAGTTTGTACTCATTTTATCAAGACTAGAGTAAAATTTACTGATTTATTGTAAAGATTTATACGTAAAGTGCCCAGGGAGAGCAGAGAATTAATTTCGAAATATTAGTAATATTCGAAAGAAATTCAAAGTTTTAAAGTTTTGATTAGTAGCCATTTTCATTTGATTATTTATATCGTTATAATTTTAAATTCTAATTTATGAGGTTTTTTTTTTACTTTTGTTGTAATTATGATATTTATTATTCTTATTATGTTTATTTTTCTTATATAGTGACTACCAGATTTTACAGTATATCTCACGATTTTTAAATCATAATTTTAAGAAATCTCTGACTAAATTAGCAACGTGTGCTGCTATAAAAATTTATTCACAATGTTAATGTACGACAAATGTTTAATATAACAAATTGATAATTTAAAGAATTATTTTCAATGTGAGAATCGAAATTTTCTTTAAGAGGCATTTTATTGAAATTATCTGATTTAATAAACAATTGTATGATTTCTGAAACCAAGGTATTTTGCATTATCTGTTGGATATTATTTGGCTGCTTTGTTAAATACAACGCAAACGGATATAGAGAAAATGGGGTTTTCATGAGTCTACTAGACAGCTTAAAATATATCGAAGTGAAGACAATTTTTGAATCCGCTAGAAAAGTAAAATTATCTTTAAGATTTAGTTGAATTATGTCTTTCGCATATTGCAACATCTTTTCAGCTTTCTAACTGATTCTAAAGAGTGAACAGAATCATCTCTGTATCACATTTTTGAGAGCATATTACAATAAATAAACTAATTTTTTCATTTTTTTATTTATCAAATTCCAAATAATTATACATACCTGTTGCAAGTGAAACTCCTTCTTTTACGAATAAAATATAAAAGAAAACTTCGAAACACTTTTCTGTGTCAGTTACCGTAACAGAAGTTATATTTCTTGATGAACGTTTCACAACACAACTTCAAAATTCCTTAGGTCTCTCATTTACAAGTTCCCTCTTTCACAATAAAAATAATTGTAATGGATTGTATAATATTTTAATAAGTCACAAGATACCTGCTCGTGGTGCCTTCAAAATGGGTTTTCCTATTGCACTCACAAATACGGCGAGAGTTTACCGCTCTTCACAAGGATTACACAAGGACAAAACAGTTATTTCTTTTTGTAGAGGTGGCGTGGTGATCGTACATGCAGGCGTTAACACTTGGTATGATGAATTTCAAAAATACTTTCGCTTATAGAGCATATAATATTTGATCAAATTCCAAAATATTTTATTTTTATTTTTTCTAATTCGTATTTTTCAATGTTTGAAATTATGAGTAAATTATATAATCTATAATTGAGTCAATAATTAACATTTAAAATTGCGTTCTTGAATTAAAAATAAAAAGCCTGCTTATGATATATTATGAGATTAATTTTTGATAGTAAAAGCAAAAACATAAACATTAAGCAATTCTCCAACATGATGTACAGTTTAATTATTGAAGTAATTCTTTGTGTTTGTGTGTTTTGGTGTAAATTAATTTTTGGTTTATTTCAAACAATTGATTTTTCAACTTTTTGTAAGCCTTTTTTTCATTTTATTTTCCTTAACTTTGATCAGCGTTTTCATATTCACAAAAGTTTGTATCATTCAGTAACATTTCAAATATTTTGAAGTTATAATGAAATTTTTAAATTATCTGAATAAATTACATCTATCTATCAAATCATCTGATCCAGTGATGTATTTCTTACAGAGAGTCGGTAAATATGTATTTCCCAATTGTGAAATTTAATATATTTTTCAAAGTGATTATGTTTGTTTTACTATTATTTATTTCAAATTGTATATTAATTGTAAGAGAAGAAGTACGATAAGTTACACATATATTATTTAATTAAAACAAAACATATTTTCATTAAAACATAATATTGAGTAATAAAACTCCTCCTATCCTTTTGGTAGCTTAATATTACTTGTTGTTGTAACTCATGAATAATTTTCTTTCAATGTCAAACTTTGTTTTTTGAAGTAAAACATCCATTAACATGCCTCATCGAATATCGATAAGGAAAAAAATCATGAAGGAACCTAATTATTACAAACTCATTAACTTCGTATTGTTGACAAGATTTCGGCTCAATGTTCCAATCCTAATTGCTTAGGAGTCCAAGAGGCTTAAGCTTCTTAACTCTTTCAGTTCCATTTTTCACTTCGTCAGCTGATGGGGAAAAATCCTTGTACGAATTTATTGGATGAAGTAAGCCAAACGTTCTATGCTAAAATAGCATAAAATGTTTAATAAACTAAGAAAAGCTAAATTTGTGTTTATGGGTATTATTTTGTTCAAGTTTTGTAATTATATGTAAATTATATTTAATATCATTCATGCTTCTTAACAAGCTTCCAAAATGTGTTTGCAAAGATTGATTAATATTTCAATAATATTGTTGGACAGATACTTTTCGGGGATGAATATTTTTCAATTATTTTGACTTTGCCATTAAAAGCAGAAATTATGCTTTCAACATCAGAGAAACTTATAGAAATGTTTTGATTCGCAGCATAACGCTACTGCTTTGAATGATTTGCCGACTCATTAATTTTTTGGTTCTGCACTGATAACTGTTGTATAATCTTAAGTTCCGTTTCACATTCCAATACACATTGATTCGAATTTTGAATATAATGATAGAGAAAGTTAATATAGTTTAGCAAAACTAATATTTTTTTCTATTAATTCAGTTTTTGTTTCTTGGAATGCAATATTCAGAATATCCCAAATAATAATCGAATCATGTAATGAAAAAGTATTATAAATAGATTTAAATTTAGATTTAAGATTCGAGTCTCTTACTTTTAATTCGAAATCAGAGAATTTTCGGATTCTTTCTGAATTTTTAATATCTCCATCTGTATCAAAAATACACTTATATAAAGTTTTATTTTTTTTCTTTCTTCAGATTTTTCAGTGCATTGCTTATCACGTTAATTCCGTCAATATTCATCTTTAAATTAGCAAATAAGAATATAAATATGTCTCACCTCAAATCTTGAACTAAATTCTTTTATATCACATATTAGTCCAATAATTGACACACTTATAAGAAAATTCGATTAGATCGCAATTTAATTTGAAAACATTTTTTTTTTCACATTCACTTTTTACATCATGTGTCCTTAAAACCAGTTCTGATTTGTGACTTTGCCTATGTTACTAGTTTATTCAAAGGGGAAACATTTGCTGCTGACTTTTCACATTAATATTTATATGACCATAAGACATATTTTAAAAAAAGTAAACAATATCTCTAATATCTGCACCGCTACAAAATTATTTACAATAGTTAAACATCTAATCGTCTAGGAAGTTATCCTTTCTGTTTTGGTGACATCCATCATCTGAATTTCAAAAGTGCGTTCTGGTAGAGTCAGGGCCCTATATGGTCGCGGGTTTATTTCAGTTATATATATATATATATGTGTGTGTGTGTGTGCGTGTGTGTGTGTGTGTGTAGTGTAGTGTGTATCTGACGAATGTGGATATAACTATAAAGTATAAATATTTGAGCTTTATTTAATTGTGGGAGACAATTTCCATTACTGTTAGACTGCAACAACTTTATTTGTGATGTTCTACAGAAATGGAGACCCACAGTGTTACTTAATCCTACAATAATTTTATTTTTAAAAAAATAATTCATTCAAATTTCATCTAATTCATCATCATTTCTTACAGCAAATTTTGAAAAAATTCGCATCCATTTTAAATGTAAACATGAACATGTCGAACCAACATGAACATTTTTTGACACAAATCCTAACATTGTTGGTGTTATTGATAAGATTTCTTCAGTTAAAATTTGTAGTAATTTATCGATGCTGGCCGGATTTCAATGGGAAACCCTATCTTTGAGATAACCCTACAAAATAATTCGAACTGGGAGGAGTCTAGTGACCTTAGCGGCCAGATGCCTATTGAAAAGAAGTGGTCATTAAATATTTTCTAAAGCCCTTCCATTGTTAGGTTTGACGTGTTTGGATTGGCCGTGGCTTACAAAAAAACCATCAGTAACTTTTCTGTACCTAAAGTTAAGCAAAAGGTTTATATATAGGTGTAAGTACACTTTGGAATTCAATAAAATCAAAGAAATGGTTCACACAGATGATTTCTATTGTTATCATTCCTAATATTTTAAAATGAGGTTTCGGAAATAGAAAAAAATAATTGTAAAAGTTGAATGAAGCCTACAATATACTAAAATCATTTGCGCAGATTTGGATTAAAAATTACTAATTATGTTCGCGCGAATGTATGTACATTAAATGTAGACATATTAAATAAGATATATATATATATATATATATATATATATATATATATATAAAAATCCAAGTATATATATATATATTTATACTTTCTACAATTATATCAGTTTGATGAAAAAAAAATATAAATATTAAGGTATGCGTAGGAATTAATGTCACTAAAAATTTAATACTTCGAATAAAGTAACCAATGCAATAATTGATATAAATGTTTTGGTAATCTTATTTAACGTTCAACCAGCTTTTAATTAAAGTATACAAACAATCTTCTACAATTTCATTAAATTGTTTCAAAATGAAATTCAGCAACTATATTTAAAGGCATTTCGTCTATTATGCTTATGTAAATTGCTAAGTTGTTTATTTTCATATTTGTTTATTATTTTTCGGTTTCGATACATTACTTCAGACTAGATTTCTATACATCGTAAATTAGTTATCTTCTTTATACCTATACAAATAAAAATATAGATAACCACTCCTATTTTTCCTTTAAATTCTATTCTCAATATTTTTCCCTATTTGAAATATTCCAGTTTTTAGCATTCAGTTCTAGATCAAATTATACAATCTTGTTTTAACTTTATCACGATGCGTATCCTTAAAAATTATTTTCCTCTTAAATTTACAGTTAATTTTCAGTGACATTCTTTGCAATGCATGAAAACTGCGCTGTAATAAAAATACAATTGCAGTTGCCTGTTTCCTTGAAACATGTGAAAATACTTTTTTTCCTGCATAAAATACATTGAAATGTTATAATTATTTTTTTTTTGAAGAGCAGTATACAGAAAACATTTTCTTTTATTTTCCCAGATTGTATTTATGTTTTCTATCTTATCACGTATCGTTACTAACAGATAATGATATACACAAAATTAAAAAAATACACTTCTAAGGTAATAGAATATAATAGAGCTAAAGAGTAAAAAATATATGATTTGTTGACTGTTTTGACATTACAGGTTCTAAATTTTTGTTGGATAACAACGTTTCGTTCTTTTTCAGACATGGTTATAGATTATATTGAACTGAGAATTTAAATATGGCTACTGCGGCGTGCAGCATTTTTCACACAGTACTTCGAAGAATGAAACATTTGTCATACCTAGGACAAGTTTTCCTATACCATCTTCATAAATGCTATTCTCTAGCCCCTTGAGAATGGTCTCAACGATGTTTTAAATTATCCGTTCGTGCAGAAAATATTTCTTCCAAGAAAGTTCACCTCTCGGAAAATATGAAAATCATTCGACACCGGGTCGGAGTTGTTTGCCGGATTATAGAACACATTCCAAGGATTTTTTTCAAGAAATTGTTTGATTACCATAGCCATATATAATCGTGCGTTATAATGAATCAAAACATTGGCAGAAGACAACTTGCCATTTATATTGTTCTGAATGACTTTCTGAAGTAGTTGCTATTTATGACAAATTATATTTGCATTTATTGTAGTACTAGGTTTCATAAGCTCCACGAATAGTATCTAATCTTTGATAACAGTTGAACTTCTCTTTTGTGAAAAGCTGTTTAAACTTTTTAAGTTTTCTCGGGGTGTACCCATTGTTTAGAGTGTTCTTTTCAATTCTGGATTGCTGTGAAGTATTCATCTCCTATGACGACTCATTTCAAACACTCTTTCCCCTCAAAGTTTAGTGTCATACGTTGTGCTTTGTGGTCCACAAAGTTTTCTGTAATTGAAATGCTCCACAATGATTGTATACATGATACGTCCGGAAATTCTTCAAGCAATTCATTAATTGTAATCCTCCATCTCTGCCTAACAACTTGGTTAATTCACTAAGCACGTTCTTCACTAGCGATAAACTTAAATCCTTTCCGCTTTCATATGAACATCATTTATATATTTTTATATTCTTTTATATATCCATATTTATATTTGTTTCGCATTATTCGAGCACATATCACCACTACTTATAAGGTTTTCACTGTATACGCAACTCATTCTCCGATAAATTCCTGCAGCGCTATTCCCTTGCTCCAGTAAAAAGCGAATAACGATATTCCCACGTTGCGAGAGAATCAATTATACTGGTCAAGTTAATGGGGCTATATAGTTCAGCTCCAAACGTAGTTTTTGATTGGAAGTAAAGTATGTTATATTTAGAAGCCTGCGCAGTGCACAGATCTGCCTTGTGTAGCCCAACTGACCGATTGACAGCATTGTCGGAGGTTGAAAAAGTAGCCTTTGTATAGTGTAGTTTAAATTTTTCACTTAAATATATTTAGATTTATCACTAAATTATATAATATATATAGAGATACATTATAATTGCATACATATATTCAAAGTTTTCTTTAAAAAAAATATGTAATTGCTTAGGACATTTATTAAAATTTTCCTTATTTACTAAAGGTATGTAGGGCAACTCTACTTAAATTCTATCATTGCAAATTTGTTTCAAAGGTTCTTTCACTTGGTTTCTGAAGTGCACATCCGAAATTTTCCTTAACCAGCCCTTGAAATATTTTCATATTTTTTATATGAAATTTGTCTTATAATCTCTTGTTTTAAATAAATGAAATTAATGAATTTGAAAGCAGTAATTCAAATTTCAGGCACAGCAAATAATTAATTCTAAGGTGAGTAAACCACATTTGCCAGTAAATTACTGAAGCATCTGCATGAATAATTCGATCATCTGCAGCCTATAATTTGAATAGTTCAAGAAGCATAGATTATTTTACCAGTTTATGTCCATCTACTGTATTTACTGACAGAATTCCTGTTACGAAATTTTAAGCAGTTGGGTAGTAATAAAATAACAACAATTAGAGCTTTATTAATTAATTGTTGGATAAAAATGTAATTTAACAGGTGCTTTTAATTTGAAAATGATGTTGATATATTTTAAAAGGGAATTACCTCATAAAATATGAAAAAAAAAAAGTCATTTTTATTTTACAGTGGAAATTAATAAATGGATTTACATAAGAAGATTACATAACATAATAAAAGTTAAGAAAATTCTCGGAATGTAATAATAGAAATAGTTTTTTTTCTAAGTTTGTTAAGTGTATTTTGGAAAGGGGATGACGAAAAGCTGTTTGATGCCTTCGCTGTGATTTTTTTTTATATAAATATTTACTTGAAATGACTATAAGAGATTACTTTTTTTATAAACAATTATATTTTTAATCTGAAATTATCCTTTTTAAACTAATTTTATTTATTCAACTTTTGTTACTTTGATATTTTGCTTCCAAACTATGGATGTATGATTTCTATCAAATGTTTGTTTGATACTGTAATGTGTCTATAGTTAAATATAATTAATGTGTATTTAAAAGTCATAATTAAAGCTTTTAATTCCAAATATTTTCAGTAGTTTTAAGTATAATAACTATTAATACATTGCATTTAACTGGTATTATCTAAATCTATGATATTAAATGTAAGATAATCGCCAAAAATTAAATATACATTTAAAGAATACTGGTCATTTCAAATTATAGAAGATGAACTAAATTTGAAATGTGTGTCATCCTTCCTTATTTAATATGTACTTTGCATAAAAAGTATCTAATAATTAAATAATAAGGTGGAATCCCGTATAGTATTCTCTCCTAATTTAGGTAGTAATTTTAGAGATACCGCATTGTGGAAAGTACAGAAATGAGAATTCAAAATGGTGGTTGTGAAATAGAAAATAATGTGCATATCGTGGGTCTTCGAACAATATACCATTCGAACACAAATTCGCTTCAAGTGTTTGTTATAAATAAGGTCTTAAGTGTATTTCCAAGAACATTATTTTTGAAACCCTTGTGAAATCTCTGCATGATTTCTAGCTCAGAATTGTTGTTGCGATCCAATGTCCATCATAATGTTGGAATACTCTTAATGTGACCTTGTGTTCTTTCTCAATGTGTTATAAGCCCCGAAAGGCTTCCATAGGGAAACTATCTATTTTTGACCTTACAATTCAATAATAATGTTTTGAAACATTCAATTAAATTTTAAAATTCATTATTATTTAATTAAAATTATTATTTTATTAAAAACAACTTGATTTATAGCTTTAGTCATTTTCATTTTGTGTTACTAAAATTTTTTTTGAGTTTCAAATTACTAATATGTAATACTACTGTTATTAATCTGCATTGACGCTTCCCTCCAAAGTTACTATAGGGAAAAGAGGAGAGACATCTTCAGAGAATTCGTAGAGTACCAAGGCAATGTTTCCTTAATACTGTCGAGAAATTTGATGATTATTTTGGCAAATTGCCGAGAAATTTAGAGACTTTGGTGACAAAATAATGGTTATCGAAAATGATGTAATATTGTCGATATCTCAATTATGACTATTGTTAAGGTAAGATGTACTTTTTTCCGAATAATTCCACTAAAAAGGGATGAATTCATTCATTTGTTGCGAAATGAACGTTGTACCTTTTTTTTATAAATTAAATTTTTATCCTGGTATTAAAGTTAAACATGCATTTTACCCTTTCACTCCAAATCATTATTTTCAGCTAAACTTAACAAAATAATCAAAGGCACACTCTAAGGCATTCTACTTTCAAAAAGAACAATTAATTTTTTGACAAAAAATAGTTCAAAACCAAAAAAGAAATGTACAACATATTCTTAAAATATCATCTGATTTTTTTATAAACTCGTCTGATACTTAACAATAAAAAAAAATCAAGAAAGAAAGCACGTAACCAACTCAGAAGACTTCCCAAAAAAAGCTCTCAGGATTAACAAAAATAAATCGTCAGTTTGAAGTTATAATTCGTACCCAAAAAAGTCACCGATCGCTTAAGGGCACACGATACTTCACTATAATCAGTTACATATATTATTTTAGAACTCTTGAGAAAAACGTAGTTTAAAAAACGTAATTTTTTAATCAAGAATGTGATATAAAGTTATATAATAAAAACCTAAAGTTATAAGAGGAACTATGTTTCAAAATCAAGGAGTAACTTCAGGCAGTATTTTCCTCATGGTTAAATATGACGAGGACTTAAGTAATAATTTTAAGAAATAAATTTTTGAACCTTCACTAATTTTTGAGTGCATTTATTACTCTGTTATTAAATTGTAATGCGGCATTTTTTCATGAATCTGCTTAATTTTTTTTCTAATGTTCTTATGTAAAGTACTTGTGAAAAGTTTCAAAATGATAAAAGCAATTTTTAACAGAAATTTTTTTTCATGAATTACATTTTTGATAAAGTTTCATTCTCTTACAATAAACGGATATAAAAATGTGTTGCAATTCCGGTAATAAATTAATACCTGTTATTTTTATAAAAATGTTCCTCACACTTGGTCATTTTTAATGGGTTTTCCTTAACTCACACTCTAATTTTGTGTGGTTCAAAACTTTAAAAACTTTCTTCTCACATTTTAAAGCTCTCAATTGAGTTCAAATTTTCTATACACGATTGTTTAAGATGATAATTCGATAATTTAATTACAGTTAATAAAATTAATTGATTAAAATTATTATTTAATGAATTAAATTTTACGCCATATTTCTCGCCAAGTCGCCAAATCCGTCATTTAATAATTTATCTTTTGCTTTAATTTTACTTACCTTTTGCTGAAAATTAAAGCAAGCGATAAATTGTAATTTAATAGCATAATTTATCGTTTGCTTTAATTTTAACTATATCTAGTTTAATTGATTAAAATAATGCTTAATTGAGCTAAAACGTTTTACACCCATTTATTTTAGTTGATACATTTTATATGCATCAAATAATAATATAAATTATTAGAACCAATTATTGAATAGATTCAGTTTTACTCAACTTTGATTCATTGACACAAATTTGATCCATTTTCATCTTAAAATTTAAGGTATGAAAACGTTATGTTACTCAAAGTGTGAAATTAGAAAGAAACCCCATGTTCAAAAATCTCGTTTTCCACGAGTGTTATTAACATTACGAGGATAGGAAGAATGCCGCAAGAGATGAACCCTTTAGAGTGTAAAACAAAATATTTCTTTTTTTATGTACTTTCACCTGTTTAGAGGAATTTATTTCATTAAGGACTTAACTTATATTTAGTATATTATATTTCATGTAATACAATACTTTGAAATCAAAATAAACAATTTAACCATCAGACATTCTCCACAAATAGGAGAATACTAATAAGAGATTAATTTGCTTACATCTCTATTTAGTATTCTTAAGAATATTTAAATGGGTTTGAAATGTAAACATGACCAAAAGTAAATCTTTTCTTAACGAATATTAGTCTACGTTCTACTTTCTAATATTATAACACTCACATTTTTGAAAGTAATCTGCATAGTTTTATATCTGAAGTGTATTTAATAGTAAAATTCGATAATGTGGATTTACAATTACAAATAAATATTTAAAATGGTAACAATAATATAATTATTTATGAATAATTATAAAATTGTTTAAGATTGTTCCATGGAACTATAAGAAGAATATTCTATAGAAGTTCTGTAAAAATATTTTCATTGTTTGTTATTATTATTATAAATGGTGAAAAAAAGGTTATATGTTTTTATTATATTTCTTTTGATGTCTTACTGAAACCACCACAGAAAAGTTCCAGGATAGAAACAAAATCATTTTTTTTATTTAGGGAGTATTTGTCTTTCTTTTGTTGTATTATTTGTTATATCACACGTTTAGAGAACAATGACAATAAGGAAAATTATGTAAATTAATCCTGTCACAATTCTAAAACTTCGAGAATAATTAACATCCACGTCGCAAAGTACTAGAAATGTATTATTATGTATTTATAGGTATGATTTTGGAGATTCAACTTTTTTAAAAAAAATTATAATAACAACGAATCTTGAAATATTTCAATCTTATTTTTATAACCTGTGGAAGAAAAAAATATTTACCCGAAATTAACATAGCCTAATCATTTGTAACATTACAAAATTTGCTACACTGATGTAAATACATTTTTAATTTTTTGTTAGATTCTGTATCTTCTCAAGCTTGTTTAAAAGTCATTTAAGCACAATTTTCATCAGGATAATGCCTTGTAACGCCTCTCTCACACTTATCTTGAAGGCACTGCTTAAAATGTCTACACTTCTTATAATTTGTATTGTAATAGTTACAGAAATTCTTATAATTCTTGAAGTCAAAGTAATAGTAATTCATACTCAATAGATTAAACAATGAATTTAAATTCAAACCTCCAATTTCTGTCAAATTCTGAATATGCAATATTCTGCACTTCTCACTCAGTTTACTACCCTTCAACGCACCTGCAGACTAACTTGGAATGAAAATCAAAGTTATCCTTATCTCTAAAAAGTATCTCTAAGCAGAGAGATTTAATCATAAGATTTGGTGGTTCCAGAGGATATACAAACATAAACTCACTCTAGAAAAGTTTTCTAAACAGTCAGCTGTCGATGCGAGTTAACACATATCAACTGCGACTAATCACTATTTACTATAATATATATATATATATATATATATATATATATATATATATATATATATAATGATTTAGCTTTAATTCATATTAGTTTCTCATAATAATAATTTAATTTTTTAATTTTTCCCATTCTCACATTAAAAAGAAAAGCGTTCATTCTTTTTTCCTGATTCATTCCTTTTTAACTTAGTTTATGCAATCACGCGATCTTAAAATCTGCGAAGTCCGTTGTTCCCACTGCTTTAGACCTGTAGGGATGATCCCTACCAGATTTTAGGTCTATACTTAAATTCCCTCGAAATCCCTCCATTCATACCACATGTTCTATAACGTTTATTGGGAAAGATCCTTGCTATTTAACCAAAAACACAACGAGAAATTCTCTCTCTTGTTCTCTCCTCTCTTGCTTTTACACTCTTTCTCTCAAAGTCTTTATGAAATGGTGGAGTTTTAAACTCCTGTCGTGTGGAAATGGTCTCTCTCTCCGCTACAATAATAAAATAAATATTTTAAACTGAAATTGACTTTGAATATTTTTGAAACTTAATTAAATAAGCATTAGTTAATATATTTAAACGGAAGGTATAACTATAACATTATATATAAATAGCCGGCAGAATAAGAGATCCTGGCTGGTGTGAACCTCAAATTGTTATTTTGTTAACATGAGAAAGAGAGAGACCGTGCGGAGCAATTATCCGTATATTTCTTCGGCTGGACTTTTTCTGATTAATCCCCTCTTGAAGGCCGCAAGCGACTTTGCGGCCAGCAGAAATCCATTTGCTTTGCGGATCATCTCAAAATACATTGGGGCTAACTACAAAATTGTGGGTGCTAAGCTGTCTTCATTCATAAAAAAGGTATTTGAAGTTGTGTGGAACTTCCATTTCCATAGCAGATCATCTCTCATTACGAAGGGCAACTGAATCGTCGCAAAACAGAGCCCAACCCGCAACTCCTGTAGATTAAACTCGTCAAACATCAAGATCCTATTAATTGTTCCTGAATCTCTATCAACTATGCATGTTTTCAAGTTGTTTCATCTTTAGTCCTGCTGCTAAGTTTTCCATATATATTTTTTTTTACAAATAATCCAAGATATATATTACTTTTTGAACTTATGCTAAATTTTAAATTCATTCTAGTTTAAAACTTAATTCTATGAAATTAAAAAGTAATATTGTATTCTCATGTGTATAGTAAACTAAAATATGTGCATATAGCAATAATATTTCAGAAATCTTTAATATAATACTTTTGACTATAGAAATTAAAATCTTACAATTGCAATACAAAGTAAGAAAATTTAACAAACAAGAAATATGATAATGTGTGATTTACTTTATGAAAGTTGTAACATTGATTTAAGATGCTAATTGTGATAATGACATTGCTTGATGTTTAATTAAAATTGTTATCGGTTTAATTTTGATACTTAGTTTTTATGAAATTAAAAAGTTAACGTGTTTTAAAAAAATAATTAAATGGTTTGAAGGTTTTATATAAGTATTAAATCATGTGTTCTGTGTATTATCAAAACTTTGAAATTATTCTGCTTTGAAAGTGTGTCTGGTTTCTTAAAGGTTTTAACTATAAAAAAATGTGATATTATATGATACATAAGCTAATTAGTTTTGAAGTGAATTCTAAATTGCTTTTTGAAATTTATGCTATGTGTGAAAAATAAAACATTTTATTTCATATGTGTGGTACTTATCATTTATCCAGCGAAACAAAGAAATGATTTTAATTCAAACAAAGGCTACGGCTACACGGATTTATTTACAGAAATGAAAGGCACTGCATTAGAAAAAAAAAGGCTTCACACTAAACAGCTGTTGGTCGCTGGCACTTAGTGCATGCATACTTCTTCAGTAGCAGTTTCAGTCTGTTTATTTTTTTGGTTAAACTGTGAAAAAATAACTCATTCATAAGATATTATAACAGTTCTCAATAATTTAATATATCTCTTGAAAGTTTTGATTTTAATAAATTGTTTTTACTATAATTGTATGTTAATTGTACTTTAATAAATATTTTGCTACAGTTTCTTAATTGTTGCTTTTGGACAAAGATTTCAATTCATAATAATTATTTTAAATTTCTTGTAATTAAAAATTATTTCATAATTTAAGACTCTTTAATTATATTACATAATTATAATTAGGCAGTAAAACTCTTTCCAACTCAAAACTATATAAATTCATATAGAAAGTCTGTACTTACGGCTAATTTGGAATAATATTTTTTACTATAAATTTTCCATCTATTGCTTAAAGGAGACCTTTTATACCATGGTAATTAAACATACATAATTAAATCTGTATTTATAATGCACTTATTTCAGAATCAAAGTATCTTGAAAACTTGAAAGTTCTATATTTTCTATCGAATTCATAAGAAATATATGTAAAACACTAAAAAAATATTTTTATAAAACTATGGAACAAAGTCATAATTTCTTGAAAAGCTTATTTAAGAAAGAAACTCCTAGTTTTAATTAAAATATAATTAATATAAGACTTAATCGATTCTTTTTTACGTTATTTTTTTCATCTATCTGTCAAAATTTAAACCTATAAAAGATTTAAGCAACATATGAAACTTTAAAATTTCTTATAAAACACTTGGAGAATATTAAACTGATTCTTATACAATAAATCCTCTGTGAACGAAAATATTTGTTTGTATACTCATCTCTACAAAAAGGGCAAAAAAACTGATTATTTTTCTCAAATTAAAGAAATTCATAGCACTAAGGGAAAAATAGAGATTTATTTACTGTCAAACAAAATAATAGAAAAAAATTCCAATCTATATCTATCTAATGTTATGAAGAAATATAGTTGCTTGATTAATCCTGTTAGCAAAGTTAATTTCCCTAAGCGTTACTAGAAAAATTAATTTTCGTTTAATATGATCTAGAATGTAAATTTCTCATTCATCATCTCTTTCCCAAAGGATAGACAAAATAATCAAAATGCGTTTCGTAACAAAGAGTGTATGAAAAATCATATGTTGTTTGTGTTGCTTCTTTCTTCTACTAGAATAATTCAGTTCATTAGGCATATGAAAGCTAACGCAATTAGTTGCCTCGAACTGCATGTACAACGCTATTAAATTATAAAAAACAAAATATTTCTAATTAATTAGTCCCAAGCATTTCCAAATGAATAAATTTCGTATTTTAACTTAAGAGGCTGAATCCTGATTACTTACAAGGAATGTAAGAAGAACAATCTAATGAAATAAATTCCTCATTAGAATACGTATTTTTACATATAAATTATTGGAGAATTCATTCCATCTGCATAAATACAAACGAATTCTGCTAGATATTACATGTTCATTTATATAGACATGCATTTTTTTAAAAGATATAAAATGAACTAAATAATGGCTAAATAGGTTTACAGACGTAATAATTTTGAATATTACTTGTTATCTTTAACATGGAACAATAGAAAAAAGAAACTTAAATTTACAAAGAAAAATCATTCTGTAAAAGTAATTTAAATTACTTAATTAGATGGTGATTCGACCACTTTTATTTCAAATTAAACTTTGATGGCTGTAATATATTTGAAAAAAGAAGAAAAACTCCTTAGAATTATTTTTCTTTATAATTTTCTAAAAGAAATTCATTTATAACTTTTAATTCTTACTTTTAAATTCTGCTATTTTGCGAAGTACTTCTTTTCAAGGGTAATATAACTAGTGAAGATATAATAATAAGACAATTTTCCTATTCGTATCGATAAATACATTTCTACCAAGTATTACTTCCCTTGACTAAAATAAACAATGAAAAGGAAGACACAATTTTACTATTTCTGTGAAGAGAAATTTTTAATTCGATTTTAGACGAGTTAAATATAAATAAGAAAATTACCAAATTCATATTATCTTACCCGCGATTCTTCCTAATCCTTTGCTTGTTTGCTAGCATGTTGCCCAGAAGATAAAAAGGAAAGAAAAACATTTTGCTACAAAACCGTGATGACGCTTTTCCACAAAAAGCGAAAAAAGAATAGAAAGATAATTACAAAGGTTGTGACATTGGGCTATTCGCGGTTTCTCTTCACTAACCTTGGGGACATTTAATTAAGATTGATTGCTTTTGCTAAACAACATTTGCCCAAACAAAAATGAAACGTGAATATGTGTATAGAAAGCAGGTAGAAATGAAGTGAAGCGGGATAGTTAGGAAATATATAAACTCCAACTGAAAGTCGCGAAAGAGAGGTTGAAGGAGAAGTTGAAATAGGTGGAAAGAGAAATTGCAGGAGAAATTGAGAGAGGTTGAAGGAGGAGGTGGAAAGAGAGGCTGAAATATAGGCGATTGGATTAAATGTGTAGTGATTCAAGAGAGTTAATTATTCCAGAGTGCAACATTTGTTCCAGAGTCTGAGTTGCAGTCGAAGAAGGCTTACTGGTAAGAGGAGTGTGTTAGATTATTATTGGTGGGTTGAATTAGGGTAGTAAATTCCTTCCCCGGGAGAGCATTAATAATTGTTGTTATAATAATTAGAAGTTAATAAATTCCATAAATATTGTTCTAGTTTCTCTTTGATTGACTTATTGTGTATTAGTGTTTAATCATTGAATTTAGCTATGGCAAAAGAGGCAGCCCGGAACGGACATTTGTCACAAGGTTTCATCCAATACAAAGGAAATCTTAAGGCATGACCTCTTAACCTTGGCCACAATTTAGTGACTTTGGCAAGAAAACGAATGTCTTAGAAAATGCTGGAGTTATGAAGATATTTAGATTTGGATGAAAGTTACGAAAATTTTCTGAATTTTTCCTGTGACATCACACAAGTCGGCAACATCTATTAATAACAAGAGATGCGAAGTCAAAGGGATCGATCGGCAATGACTAAGTACATCTGCCGAGAAACTATCTGTAGTATGTCCGAACAAATCTGCTGAAAACTCTCGGAGTACGTACGTAATGTTACTGTGGAGATTTTTCCATAATGCGAACCAGTAAGCTCTCGAGTTGAACGTAATTGAAAGTTCTTTCACTGTTATGACAAGTGCTGTTTTGTATGTTTTTGTGTTGCTTAACTGTACAAATGCTGTATCCATTTCTATTGAATCGCTTACCTTTACAAGTGCTGTATTTTTTGTTTGTGCTGCTATTCTATACAAGTTTTGCTACCTGTGTTTGTTTTGTCCTAAATATTTATGAATAAAGCGTCATTTTCCATTATCCTCAACGTTGGAATGAGTTCACTCAAACTCACATATAAGGTCGGAGAGGTTTTGTTGCAACACATATGTATATATATATATATATATATATATATATATATATATATATATATAT
>BMAW01045926.1:301915-319955 GCA_019974015.1 Nephila pilipes
ATATATATATATATATATATATATATATATATATATATATATATATATACATAATCTTAAAGCTAGTGAATTAAGTATAGGAATTATAGATTGCTACAGGAAATTTCTTATTCTTTTAAATTATTCAAATAATATTTAGGCAAATATACAATAATTATATACTTTACATATATCTTCTAAAGCCACAATGCTTATTTATTTTAATGAATAATTAGCTTATTGAAACGTAGAACCTGAAATATTTGTGCATCTTGGTTTTATTCATTCTACTTTTCTGAGTGATTGCTAACCAATCGATACTATATTGTCTGGCTCTATTTTGATACTATTTACTGCCTTCGCGGCCGCGTTCTATATCATAGTGATAAGATTCCATACTGCTATTTTCATTATCAAATGATAATTTTTTTAATTTTGTGAGATTATTTAATAAATTGTTTATGACTACAATGTATTGCATATTTAAATTTAATAATCAGAGAGAAATTATAAATCAAAAACGACATCAAATGTTACAGTAATTCTTTTTAAAATTATCTCTTTTTTATTTTAAACTTCATTATTATTATATCAAGTTTACAAGTAAAAATATTTAAATGAATATTTAACTTATTGAAACGCGGATAATGAAATATTTGCGGATTGTGATTTTATTCAATCGTTTTGTTCCTGTATTTTATAATTTCAAACTCAGGTTTAACAATTGAATTCTAATCCATTTCCAACAATGGAATTTGAAAACGTTCTAAATATGATTTTTCCCCTTCTGTAACAATGCAATTTCAATCTAATGTGTAATAAATGAATTATTGTTCTTATGATATCCTTATTTTGGAAATCTGTGGAAATAATTTACCTTTTTTTTTGTCTTTTTATCTAAGTCCCCAGGGAAAAGGGTTGAAAATGTTACTTACTGTCACTTTTATTAAGAATTTACATTTTGGATGTCTTTATTTTTTTCTTTTGCAGCGAGATTTCAATAGAAAAAACTCTATGAAAGTAAAAACCTTGATTACGACAAATAGAAATGGTAAGTACACTTGCAAATAGTATGTAATGAAGAAACACACATAGCAGTTTTTAATTCTAAACACAAATACACTTACTCCAATTCGTGTTATTTTTGTTTTCATTTGTTGTAATATCGCTCATTGCTTTATTTGTATGAATTACTTTATTATTGTCCAGTTGATCACACAACTTGACATTCATAAATATATATCTTTTACTTCCTCTTTGATAAGTAATGCTTAACAATCGATTCTATTGTCTTACCCTATTTTAATAATATTGCTAACGTTTCGATACTATAAACTGGATCATTTTCCAGATACCTTATCATACTAATCAGATTCCATACTGCTTTTTCATATCCTAAATTTTTTTTTAATATTTCAAACTGTTTCATACATTTTTTATGTCTGTTAAAAATTGCATATTTATATTTTAATAACACACAGATATTATATATCAAAAAGAACATCCAAAAGTTCTATAATTCTTTACAAAATTATCTTTATTACTATTATTATTATTATTCTAACATTTTACTGTTATTTTAAATTTTGAGATTTTTCATAAATTTTCAGACGGAAATGCATTATACATTTATATTTAAATATTGCACAGATATTATACATGAAAAACCACAACTAAAGATTAAAGTAATTCTTTTTAAATTTATCTTTATTACTTTTATTATTATTTTAACCATTTATTATTATTATACTAAGTATGTAAGTAAAAATGTTTGTATGAATAATTAGCTTATTTAAACGTAGATAATGAAAACAGAAATGCGAATTGTGGTTTTATTTATTTGTTTTCTTTCTGCATTTTAAAATTTTTAACTCCGTTTTAACAATTTAATTCCAATATCAAGTCTAACAATGAAATTCTAATTTCATACCAACAATAGAATCCAGAAACCGTTCTAAAATGTGAAATTTTCCCGTCTGTACCAATGTTATTTCAAACCGATGTTTAATGAATGAATTATTGATCATAATTTCTTTATTTCGGAAATATGTGGATTAATTTGATCTTCATTTTATTCTGTCATTTTTGTGAAATTCACGAGGGGGTGGGAAGTAGGACAATGTTTGTTACTACCCCTTTTTTTAAATCATTACTTTTTTTATACCTTTTTTTTCTCACGACCAGCCACATTTGAATTGAGAAAAAAAAAATATGAAAGTAAAACCCTTGATTACGACAAATAGAGAAAGTAAGTACATTTACAAATATTATGTAATGTGGAAAGACACTCAGAAGTTTTTTTAATTGTAAACACCAATACACTTGCACTAGGTTTTGTAATTTTTGTGTACATTTCTTGCAGTTTTGTTCATTGATTTATTTGTATAACGAAATTCGTTTTTGGTATTTTGATCACATGACCTGACATTTATATGTATATATAATTTACCACCTCTATTTTTTGAGTGATTGCTAATTGTTCGATACTATTGCCTGACACTATTTCGATACTTTTGCTAACGATTTGATACTGTTAAAAAATATGAAAGTAAAACCCTTGACTACGACAAATAGAGAAAGTAAGTACACTTACAAGTATTATGTAATGTGGAAAGACACTCAGAAGTTTTTTAATTGTAAACACCAATACACTTGCACTAGTTTTTGTAATTTTTGTGTACATTTCTTGCAGTTTTGTTCATTGATTTATTTGTATCACGTAATTCGTTTTTGCTATTTTGATCACATGACCTGACATTCATAGGTATATATAATTTGCCACCTCTACTTTTTTGAATGATTGCTAACTGTTCGATACTATTGCCTGACATTATTTCGATACTTTTGCTAACGATTTGATACTGTTTACAGACAAAAGATACAGATTCCATAATTGATTTTTTTTTTTTTACTTTTTGAGATTATTTCATAAATTGCTTATGACTGTAATGTATTGTGTATTTAAATTTATACACCACGCAGTAATTATATATCAAAAGCCACAACCAATGGTTACAGTAAATTTTTTTGAAGTTATCTTTTTTATTATTCTAAACTTTTATTATTATTATACCAAGTATACAAGTAAAAATATTTTAATGAATATTTAACTTATTGAAACTTGGATTATGAAATATTTGCGCATTGTGATTTTATTCATTCGTTTTTTTTCTGTATTTTATAATTTCAAACTCAGGTTTAACGATTGAATTCCAATCCATTTCCATCAATGGAATTCAATAACGTTCTATCATATGATTTTTCCTCTTCTTCTTACTTCCTCCTTTTTAAGTGACTGCTAAACATTTGATACTATTTTCTGGTTCCCGGCCAAGGTTCTACATCATACTGATTAGATTTTTATACTGCTTTTTTTCCGTATCATATGATTATTTCTTAATGATTGAGATAATTTTATAAATTGTTTATGACTGTAATGTATTCTATATTTACTTTTAAATTGCACTTAGAAATTATTTAAAACTCACACCCAAAGTTTGAGTAATTCTTCTTAAAACTATTTTTATTACTATCATTACTCTTCTAACCCCTTATTATTATTATTTCAAATGTGCAAGGAAAAATGTTTTAATATATTGTTATTGAAACCATATTTTATTTGTTTATCATCTGATGAACATTAAAATTATGATATTTTAATGACGTGTTTTTCATAGACGAATTTTCGAATGGAATGTCGCAAGTTGACAAAAAACTACAGGTAGTAAAAAATTTTAATTTAATCCTCCGTCTTATATAAATGACTCTATAAACACACACAAAACTAATAATTTCAAATTTTTGTCAGAAGATAAAATCATTTTTGTATCAAATTAAATCTGAGTTGCTTTCACTAATATCTGAAATCCTTAGTATATGCAAATTAGCTTTTTTTAATTATTGACAATATACTAACATATCAATAATGAATCATCCTTAAAAATACTTTATCTTTCGAACAATAAACTGTTTTTAATTATAAGTTGTAAATAGTAGATTATAAAAATTTAATGTGTAGCTGATAGCTATTACTTTTTTGTAATAAATTAAAACTATTTTAGAGTAACATTCATATTTATTAACTCAAACGGATTCGTAAGCTGATGTGACACGAAATTAATAAAAGTATATTTTTAATTTTAAAAATAATTATCCTAATTTTTTAAAAAATCTTCAATGTGTAATTAATCGTTTTAACACAAACAATATCAATGAATATATTCTGCCTTCATCTTTTATGCCCTTTTTATCACTTGCATATTTATAATTTTTACTTCTTATTTAATCTAATCAATAGATTAATTTGATTAATAGCAGGGGGAAAAGAAAATAACTTCCCTTTCTGAAATTAATATACAAACCTCTATGGCCTCATTCAAATTTTGATGATCTAAAGTAACTCAAAAAGGAGTATTTTACCTATTACTTTTAAATATCGTGATGAATAACTGTTATATGTCAGTTTTATTTTAAATAACGATTTGTTTTTCGAAAATCATACTAAACAAATTCTTAGATAATTGTAAAAGTCGAAGAAAATTTTGATAAGATATTTTTATTTCTTTCTAAAATTTAAGGTAATACTAGAATAAAAGATGAAAATTGATCAAAAGAAATAATATAAGTCTTTAAAGTGTGCTCCATCTTTTTTGTTAATATCGATACTATATCTTTTATTTTTCCCCAGCAAAAAAACTGAACATAATTTTAAAATTCTAGGACTAGATTGAATTCTACAATCAAATCTGTTGCAACATCATGAAACGACATTCAACAACCCCCTATTGCATGAAAGTTAATGGCGTGGTGACTTCCTCAAATAACTTGTAACCTTCTCTTCTTTCCATAAGTAGACACATTAGAATATCTTATTTCCACAGGCGCAAATATACCAATAAGATGTGTTCTGCTTGCGCATTTCATATTGGTAATTATACCTATGTAGCAATAAAAGAAACACATTTGATGAATTTGAGTTTTTTCCCTGTTAATCCAACTACAGTCCTCCACCTACTTTCCTATCCGAAAGTTGTTATATGTTACTATATTCCATACGAAGGTAATAATATTTTGTTAAGATTTGTATCTTTTTATTTATCTATTATCTGTTATTCTTTTTAATAATTAAACTAACTCCCTTCGTGATTTTTGTTGTATTTGTTAGACTGTTATGCTTACACTCACTTACTACATTTAAAATGATGAATAACTGATGAAGTTTTAGGTATTAAACTGCCCTGTATCATTCGCGACTTTTGTTATTAGTCATTTGAAATAAGATTCGTGTTCTTTCATCTTATGGTCTTTTCAGGTGCATCATGTCGGGATATACAAATCATTAGTAGTTTCATTAACACAGTAAAGTAATAAAATAAAGTAAACAGATAAAAAATATAATTATTCTTAGTGTAGTTCCTCCTTCAATGTTACTCCCTTAATTTTATCTTTTATTTTATTTTAAATTTCGAGAAATAATTACACTTCTAGAAATAGAATTCTATAGTTAGAGTAGATAAAACTGCTACATCATGCAGGCTACGCTCATAGAATGTCGAATTTTCATAGAAGGTGCAATATGTCGTGATTAATATTTATCATTATCAATCACTATGGACACTGGAATGTTTCCCGTTGTCTTTTTAGACAAATCAAGGCTGTACATCATGGTCATTTTATCTAAAAAGAAGGCATTGAGGGATACAAATGCTTACAAACGTATTTAATCGTCATCCGTTTTAGAGTGATAAAATGAATTGATTGTATGGAGTATCATTTGTCATTTCTTCTATCACCCAGTCACCTCCTTACCGATACTTTCGACAGTCACAGTTACAATTTCAATGCGTAAAGGTGTGGCATCTAGCGACGATACCACCAAGCAATCTAGGCATCAGTTGTGAGAAAGCGGATCACCTGAGCGTAAAAGACAAGTATAATTACAAGACGAATTCAAGTTTTTTAGCATCAATATATGAAGAACCTCTTTATCCTCAACTGACGATACTTCTGATGTCGATTACCACTTCACTTGCTTAGCGGTCAGATCTCCAGCTGTTTCTTTTTCTTCATTTTAAATTTTTTAAAAATGTTGTTGTATTACTAAATAATTATTAGTTCCATTAAGTTCCCTAGCTGATAGTTGCACCTTTTGAGGTAGTCAAATGGCCAATAACATACAGAATCGGGACTATACCCTATCTTTGAGGTTTCTCATGACTCTACTTTTCAACAATTCAAAACAAAGCTACATATTTTCTGGGCTGGCTTAGTTTTTTTTTTCTATGCAAAGCGTATTCAACTGTTATTATGTACTTCACGTTCTTCACGGCTGTCACCTATTAAGAGCATTTGGTCCTGTGTTGCCGAGAAAAAATACGATACGATTATAAATACTGTTATCATTACCAGATGTGTCACCTTCAGATGTGTCAACTGAATTATACACCCTCAATAGCGAGAATTATTAATAAATTTAATCATTTCTTTCCCGTGTTATAACAGTTTTCTTATTCTATTGGAGCAATATTTTCAACAAAATGACTTTATTTTAAACTAAAAATATATAATTTTTGTTATTCGCAAAACCGGAATAATTGATATTGCTATGTTTATTTGTAAAGATAACACCGAATTGAATATGAATATTTAAGTTTATTAAATAATACTTCTATGTAAGTGTCAATAACACTTTTAAAAATTTATTATAGATCGTGCATAAGTAATCTTAGTTAAAAGCTTTTAAAACCGAAAACGTATGATTTTAGTTATTATAAATTTGATAACTTTTACCTACAATATAACAATTCAATAACTGCTTGAATTTTAATTTCCTTAAATCAATTTCTATCTCACACTCAATAGATATTTTGTATTAGGTATTTCAAGTATATGAATAACATTTTTTGAATTTATCATATCAAATTACACTTTGTATCATGAAAATTTTATTCATAAATTTTTCTTCAGTGTTTTTCTTTCTTCTACAGATAGTGCAACCAACAAATCTGTTTCCTTAATTTATCATAAGTACATTATTGATTTATATCAACCTAGTGATTTATATGGATTGCGAAAATGAACTTAAATGTTATTTCATACATTTTCGCTCAGTCCGCTTCCGTAAGCTAATTGAATACAAGGCCGTGCTATTCAAATTCGTTTCTTAACTTCCTGTTCACACAGGAATTGAATATCTTTCCCTGCCTCTTCTTGCGGTTTGCGCAACTTTCCTATTGACGAACCATAAAAGAAGTATCTCCCTCGAGAAGGGAACTGCTTCTAAAACCAGTGAACGGTGGAAACAACAATGCACAGAGCTTTCATTTCAAGGATAACCTAATTCCTAACTTCTGAGGAAGCTCTTTTACAGAGGGTTATAAATATTTCGAGGAGACCACGCTATGGGACCGAACAACTGGAGTATACAATCGCCTGTTACGTGATGGGACTGGAAAATAGAACGAAGAGGAGAAAATATTCTCGTGAATCTTGCTTTTACTTCGACGAATATTTTTTGGTGACTTATGTATAAGTATCTTTATGTGACTAGATTTTCCAAAGAGGAAAATTTTCGTTTTTCGTCATTTTTTACCCCAGGTTTATACACCACTGAAAAGTAATGCCTTTTTTCGGGTCAACTCTGAATATAGTTGAAACATTTTATCGAGTTTGGCAAAAAAGAAACCTCCACAGTATTTTTTATATTAAAAACAAATCTGAAATTCTCTGTTAATCTATACGAGTTGAAAATAGATTATAATCATCTTACACATTCAAAGATTTTTTTTCTTCTTTTCAATGACTAAGCAATTATTTCTATATGTGAATTCAGTGAAATGTTTTTGAAACTTTGATTTTATATATAAAGCAGTATTCTAAAGTACTGGTTTTCAGGCAGTATCAGATAGTGTTTTTCCCACCCAATATACATATATATACAATTTGATATCTCATAATTTGTGGTGTAAATGTTTAGCATTTTATCATGATTTAAATATTCTCCGCTTTACGTACAAACACTGTAAAAACATTCATGTAGCATTTTAAGATATTACAATAAAATACTTCGTTGTGTTAAACATTTCTTCAAAAATATGACTCCATTTGCATAAAATAAGGACTAATCATATAACCTATCTCCACGAATAAACTAAATACAAAGAAATTATTATTTTGCAATGTTTTGTTGCTTGTAGCTTAATACGTTCTAATTTTACAGTGAAGGAGTTCAAACACATATTAAATAATACAACAATTGTACTAATATCACCAAAACATTTTGAGTGTGTGTGTACATTAGGGTACATTGAAGCATTCTTTGTGAGGTACATAGGAGCATAACATACACTGTACTATATTGGCATATAATGCGCAGCTTCAAAGATATTATTATTTTTTTTCACTCACATTATTACAATGCATTTTTCTAATAGTGATATAAATATGGCGTTATAATTTACTACTAATTAGCGATAGCTGAAGCACGGCTGAATAATTTAGAGCTAAATTTCTAATTTAGGTTGTCCTGATGGAAACAACACTAACGTAAATATCGTCCAAAATTTTTTTATTTAAAATAATTAATTTTAAACATATGAAATAGCTAGGATTAATAAGAATGTTAAAACAAAAATGGAAAACCAGACTAATGATGTCATGAGATTTGTAATATTTTAGTCAATTAAAGAAATTATACACATAATAGTGCCAAAAAAAAATACAAAATAGCACAAAAATTCCGAAACCAGATGCTATAAAAGTCTTCCACTATACATCAGCTGAACTAAATCACTTATACCCCTCATTTGCATACATTCATCTCCCAACAAATAAGCAAACGATATGCTTTCCGGCAATTAACAAACGGTTCAGCATAAATAGAGAGAAAATTGTTTCAGAAGTCATTACGAGAAAAGGTGAAGTCATTATGGAGTTGGTAACTGAGAACCACTCATTTAGCAGGCATTAAATTGTTTTGTTAAATAGTCATAAATGAGTTGCGTTGATTGTGTCTGTACGAGAGTTAATTTTAGAAAATGTGTTTTGTTGCAATAAGATTTGTATATTAATATAATTGGATATTCTAAGGTTAAGATATAATTTAAATGGTAGGGATTTCCTTGCTTTATACATATATATATATATATATATATATATATATATATATATATATATATGTTTGTGTGTGTGTGTGTGTAATGATTCAACTTAAAGAATTTATTCCTCTTTCTTAAAATTCAATTCCTACTTATCCTTTTTTTTACCCTCGCATAAAATCTGTTACATCAGCTTTTACGTAATCATCAATCTGACTAAAAGAATTCCTACTAAACTGTTAATTGTCAAGGAAATTCTTTGAAATATCTTCCTCTATATACCAAGGGAGTTACCCACTTGATCAGAAAAAATCCCTAGTATAAAATCAAATGAAAGATAATATTCCCTTTCTTCTCTATTATACGCTCTTCTGTGGTAACTGAACAGCGGAGATGCGTCTTCAACTTTTAAATACATATACCTCTTTCTTTCGCTCAAATAAATATTCAGACATGTATTTGAAATTCCACTTATTTATTTTATTAAATTTTAAGTTCTTATATATATATATATATATATATAATAAACAATTATTAATGTTCATTAGACATAATTTTTACCAAGATATAAATTGCTAATCGTAACTAATATACATAAGTGCGAGAATACCTACCGCTAGCGACCTCTGGGTGGAAAAAATGGTTACTGGTTTTAAACCACACGGGGGAATTATGAAATGATAGAGAAATTGCCAGAAGACATTATTTAATCCAATCCAATGTGAATTGTAATCATTGTTAACTAATAAGATTTGAAAAACATGACAGAAAAGAATGCAAGAAATACGTAGAATATGTAAAAGAACACGTAAAATAAATCTTGATTAATCTGCACTATTTTCTGCATTATTTTTATGTAAATATTCCTACTTATGAACGTAAAGTTTGCAATACCGATAGTGCACAAGAACATTTTACGAGTAGTATGAAAACTACTTAAGCCTCACTAGTGAAAATAATTACTACAGGAAAACTCATTGGCTTTAAATTTATGATTAGTAGGATTTTTTTGTTTTATGGAAACGGATAAAATTGAAAGACATCAAAAGAAATTGAAACATTAATTTTCAAACGCATTAATTGATAATTGCAAAAATAAGATTTCACCAAATTGACATTTAATAAGTATTAAACTAATTTAAATTATAAATGTAATAAAACTGCAAGACTTAGTTATTAAATTAAAATCACAAAACAATATTTAAGTTTCGATTTTCATTAATTGTTTATAATTTAAGGCATCCAAATTTATAACGTAAAATTTTCATTAAATTGTAAGAAGTAATTGTAACATAATATTCAAAAATACATATTAAATAAGAAAGTAATTTTAAAAAAAGTGTTAAAAAAACGAGTTTTCATATGAACGACACTTACAGATTTTTAACCTAATACGAGTAAATATCACTCAAATTTTGAATATTATTTAGATTTTTGGAGTATAAATAAGTTGACATACATAAATATACACCTTAATTGCCTATTTTAGTATTAAATGTTCTAACACATTTTCAATTTCTCATAAACTATTTTCTGGAAAAGAGAATTGCATATTAGAAGCATATTACATATTATTAAATATTTTAATAGTTCAGATCCTTTATATCATTTAAATAAACGCCTTATACTTAAATAATGATTATATTTCAATTTAAAAATTATACTTAGATATATGATAAAGTCGCAATGGGCATGTTTTAAGAAAAGAAAACAGTTCATGCTTGAGAAAAAATAATAACTTTTAGCTTAGTCTCTATCGTATTTCTTTTGAAACAACTATTCGTGTAATAGTATTTTCGCATAAGATTTTCGAATACACACCTTAATGTGAAACGTTTCGAATTCATCACCTATTTTCCTTAAAACTAATTCTTTTTCAAAGAAATATTTTATTGTTTTGTCATTAGCTGAGGAATAAGTGGTCTTGTTATTACAGTAAGACATTCAATCCTGTTTATCCTTAAAGACGTCATGAATTTGACAAAAATAGTCGTTTTATTGACATGAAAATAATCGATACATTTTGAATTCTACATACACTATGACTTTCTTTTATCTCTAAATAAAACACCCAAAAGATTTTATAAAGTGTATTTTAAATTTGATTTGAGACTAATTGGACATTTGTCAGAACCATGTATGCGTAAGCTTAAAATAAATTACATGCGACTGTATCGCCAATGAACTTTATGATATGTAATTTGCTAAAACAGTTTTCGAAGGATTTACTTAATGGAGTTTTGCTTAATTCCAGTAAAAATTATTCTTTCAACTCGTATTTATTTAATCTTGTCGAGAAATTATTTTATTATTTGCCTCATTTAATTATATATGATTTTGAGACTATTCTTAATTTTGTTTGATTTGTCTTAACATGTGGGGGAAATTAGTTCGTATTTGAGTAAGTTGCATTAAAATTCCATTTGATCAAATCATTTTCACGAGTAGATATATTATAAGCAAGTAGAATAAAGCTGCATTAAAAGTAAAACGAATATATTTAAATTGAGAAAGTTTAAAACGTGTAACTGCAAGTATTTAATTTACCAATTCAAATATTTAATTTATTAATTGAATTTATTATATTAAATTCGTGAAAAAATTATGAATGTTTTTTAATTCATCAAATGAATTTATTCAAGGAAATAATTGAATATCGCGATATCTAAAAATTAATGTTCAATTGAAAATTTTGTAATGTGTCTATGCTGGAGAAGTATTCTTAGTTAATTATAAATTTTAAATGAGGAGAGAGAAATATAATAAGAAGAGGGATGTGAGAGAACATTTAGTGTTTAAGTGCCTGAACATCTGTTGCTAGTGACTTGTGGGTGGAAAAACGGTAACTTTTTTTGAAGCACTCAGGGGAATTTTGAAATGATAGAAAAATTGCCAAAATACCTGATCTAATCTAAATTAATGTGACTTGTAATCTCTGTTAGCTAATAAGATATAAAAAAAAACATGGCAGAAGAGAATGTAAGAAATACGTAGAATATGTAAAAGAACACGTAGAATAAATCTTGACTAATCTGCATTATTTTTATGTAAATATCCCTACTGATATAAGTAAATTTCGAGTGCACAAGAGCAATATACGTGTTGCATGAAAATTACTTAAGCCTCACTAGTGAAAATAATTAATACAGAAAAAATGAAATGGTTTAAAATTTATGTTCATTAGGAATTTTTCGCTTTATGGAAACGGATAAAAACGAAAGGCATCAAAAGAAATTAAAACATTAATTTTCAATCGCATTAATTAATCATTGCAAAAATAAGAATTAGTGGTAAGATTAGATGAATTTATATACGTTATTACTTTATTACCACTTTTTTCATAAAATCTAAAAATATCTGCGATTATTAAATGAATGTGGAATTTAAATCATATTGAATTTTAAACTTTTACGAACACTTTCATTTCTGTAGAAATAATAAAACCAAAGCATAAATTAAGATTATTCTTTAGAAAATTCGTTATAACCTGGAACTTATCACTTTTTGTCATCTTACAGTTAATATTATCAAATATATATTATTAATCCATACTATTGAAATCTTTTAAAAGTGATATATATATAAGGATGTATTATATGCATTATGTTTGATGCTCCTGTTGGATATAAAATGCTCATTTATCTTAGAAAAGTTTGAAATATCAAGATAAGTATTTGTAAAATATTCATCAGTACTTAAAATATTTTTGCTATGGTATTTCACATTCTATATAATTCATTTTATAAAATATTTATTTTTATGTCTATCAAAACTTTTGTTACACTTTTTGTTAATACTAAAACAAAATATCATCAAAATATATAAAAAAAAATCTGAAATTAAAATATGATTACTACATATTAAAAAAAAATATTTAAACAGCATCCCCATCATATTTATTTACTTTTATGAAAGAAGGAGTTTAGAGATAAAATGTTTCGTCCTTAATATATGTAAGCTAAGTGTAATATTTTATACCACGACGAGAGACCACAACGCATCAATAGCTTATAAAATTGCTAAACTTGTTCCCTGAAGTAACACATTCATTAGCATACCTCATCGAATTTCAAATAGGAAGGGAAACCAAAACAGAGACTTAATGATTGAGAACTCGTTAAGGTAGCCTTGTTGACAAGGACACTGTTTCCATGTTTCGCAGTCTTAATTGCTAAGTAGTCAAGGGTCCTTAAGCTTCTTAACTGGTTCTCGTATTCCACCTTCTGGTTTATCACCAGATGGGGAAAGTTTTCTAATACTTTATGAGATAAAGTAGCTGGACCATGTAACGTGTTTTCGATATTGGTAAGCTTTGTACCAAATTTATGGTTATGTTTACAAACTTGAGTAAAGATTTAATAAATCAAGTTAAAATATGACAGTAATATGTGTTATTCTGAAAACAATTTTTAAAGAAAGAAATAAAACGTAAGAAAAAATACTATGCGTTTTGTTATAACTTTATTCACTGTTAATAATTTCTCGTCTTTCTAGAACTTTTATTAGAAACTTGAGAACTGATTGAGACTTAAATATCCAGGTTAATGTAAAATGATGAATACAGTAAACACACGCATTCTCTCTCTCTCTCTCTCTCTCTCTCTCTCACACACACACACACACACACACAATATATATATGTGTGTGTGTGTGTGTTTGTGTGTGTTTTTGCGTGTGTGCGTGCGTGCTGCATACTAAAATTATAAGCAAACTTTTATCTAAAATTAGCAAATTCAAAATAGTTAGTAATTATCGGAATAAGAAAAATCCGAGTTATTATTAGATTATCAAAATGATACAATTATTGTATTACGTAAGAATAATACACAATACATAATTCGAGAAATAAAAACTGAAATCCAAAACATGAAAATAATTTTTCTGAAGATTAATAAAAATGTCAAGTTAAGTACTAAAAATAAGGATATAAAGTGAATAAATTAGGTGTCATAGTCTTAGGGTTATGGTCATTCAATATGGTCAATTTGTCATTCTAGTCCAAACGTAAATACCAGATTTCCTGAACTCCTAAGACTTTAGAAGCTATCAACTCCGTATTCAGTGATTCTTCAAATTCCTCTACTGCAAAATTTAATTTCTTTAATTCGTGTTTTAGTTCGAGTTAATTGGTTCTCCATTTTCGAACATCCATGCTGGCGTCCTTAAAAATTAAAACACTTTTATCACATGTAGTCAAACCTTGTTAATTGACCTGTCCGCATAATAAATCATCCACCTACAATGACTAGTTTAGGAGCTTAAAGGTTAATGGAAATGTATACACGTATTTTTTCAGATGCTTTATCTTAGCAGCAAGAAGTAATGGGCTTGATTTTACTCCAAACAAAACTCTACACATACAAAGGATATCAAACTTTTTATTTTCTAAATCAGTTCCTGGAACTTCAGAACGAGAAAATTCTTATAAGGTCCTTTCATTTTCATCTATTTCAATCATCAAAAATGCTATGTTTATATTGGCCATAAATGCAATTAGGTTTATTCGAAATTTGATCAAAAGAAGAAACATTTGGCATAAAATTAAGCGGGGTGTGTGAACAATAATTTCATAATAAATATCCCTTCAAATACAAATCTTAACTTACTTATAACCTTATCAGCATGTATTACTGCCCTATGTGGTAGATAAAATGTATTTTGCTTCAGACTTTCTTGAACTGGAACGCGTTCTAAGATATTTTTGGAAAGATGATTCTTTATAATTAATCTGTATTCATCAAATAAGGAATGCTCTCTTTTATAATGTGATCTCAATTTCATAAATATTTTCTTTGCTACTTGCTTATTATTTTCTAATAATACTTTCATATTTGTATCCAAAGAAATTTAACTTTATACCGCTTTTTTGGTATGAAATTCCAGTCTCAAATTCATACATTATGTCTTCATCAATATTTTTGTCATTATAAACCTCTCCCACTATACCCAAATTCCTTAAATTCCAAAATTTGCTATGCTGCTTTGAAATGTTGGATTCGTTTGTATTAACTCTCATGGTAAATAATTCCTCGCGATTTGTGTTCCTCCCCTGTAAAGACCACCCAGACAATGTTTCTACTGCAACTAAATGTTTATTCCGTCGCGTAATTCGACCATTAGCTATCTCATAAAAATAGTCCGCACCAAGAAGAATTGATATTTCTTTATTATTAAATTCATACCAATTGGCTAGTCAAACATTTCTTAAAAATTGGATTTTTTTTTCAATGTCTTTATCAGTGGTTGGCAAATGTGTAGTCGAAATATGTTCCTTCTCAACCGCTTCTATCTCGATACATAAATTTCGATCATTATTTTTTAATCTAGTTATGACTACATTTGTTTCCATTTCAGTTTCCTTGGCACCAAATGTGCAAATAAGAAAGCTTTCTTTTCTAACAATAGTAAAATCAAATTTTTCAGAAATAGTCTATAAAACGTGACTTCTTTGAGCACCTGTATCTAAAAACAATATAATAATTTATGGTTCATTTTTGTCATCAACTAAAGCAGATCATGTTTGCAACAGTACATTGTTTGTGTTTTGAACACTGCCGATACGACAGCGTTATCGGTTTTGCTCTTCGGAATGCAATAGTTACTCCGATTTAGAACACATATTGAAACATGGAGGATTCCTCCAGAAATAGAATATAAATCCTTATAAAAACATTTAGCTAACTGGTGATGATGTTTCAAACACAAATTACTGTATATCTTTTTTTTTAATATTTCTATTTCCTTCTTAGCGTTATACATATTACAAGATTCAGATTCATGTTTTTATTAATAGAAAAAAAATATTTTCCATTTCCTTGCACTACTGATCGCTGTGCAGACATGGAAAATGATGTTTTTTTCCGGCAGTTATTTATTGTTATGTCTAACGAACTTATTTTTTAATCTTTCTTGTTGGTGAAGGAATTGATGATTCAATTCTTTATGACAATTAATTCGAATTAATCTTTCTTGGCAAAGAAATTTTAGAATTAAAAAACTGTAAAAGAGAAATAAAATCAAATTCCTTGTCATTTTGAATACTATTAAATTGCAAAACAAATTCTGAAGGAATTAAGTTCAATAAAATGGGTGTCAATAAATTTGAATATGATTCTCCTTTTATTCCTAAACTTTCGAGACTTCGTATTTACCTTTCTGCATTGTCAAACAAATTTCGTAAACTCTAAACATCATTAGAGTTTTAACAGGCTTCAAATTTAATAAATCACTCAAATGAACATATTTTTACAACAACATATTTTTATTTCTGAATATATCCATCAATAAATTAAGAGCTTTATCGTATTTCTCATGAGTAAAAACAAAACCTTTAATACATCCAAGTTCATTACCGTACAAATATGATTTAAAATAATTAAATATATCAACCTAGCTTAGTTTTGCAATATTACGAATAGTGCTTTCAAATAAATTATAAAACATCTAACCATCCTGAATAATTTACTGAATATTTAGTGATATGCAATTTTAGTAAATTTATATTTACATATTCAGAATTATCAGTATCAGTTAATTGGATATTTCTCTCGAAACTGTATCAACTTAGATAGAATTTGAATTCATACTTTTAATTTTGGAGGAAAATTTTGATTTCCAGAAAATTATCTTATCTTTGATTTCTTCTGAAGCTTCCATATCTTTAGAAATTGTATCAATAGTTATTAAGTTTTCAATTTGGCTATTTAAAGAATTCAAATTACTTTTCATTTAATTGTGCTAAGTATACTTCGAACTCATCAACTGTTTTGCTTTCACTGTTGATCATTTCTTCTATTTTATTAATTAATTTTGTTAATATAGAACGTACAATTGAACAGTTATTTTTCAATTTTCGAAGAAGTTCAGATATTTTCAATTTTCTATCCAGGTAAAATTTGGTTTCCATTAAAGTTCACTTACATGGTTTATTTGAGATGGTCGTTGATTTCAATATCCGTTTTGTTCCTTCCGATGTACCATGTTTAAGGCCGTCAATCTAGTGTTGGTGGTTCAGTGTCTTGTGTTTATAAATAATATCACCAACTTGATGCCTCCTTGGTTTCTTTCTTTTGTTTTTCATTTGTAAGTCAACAATTTATATATAAGGATGATAATTATTTACTGAAGAATATATATCCAAACGTAATATGGAGTTTGCAATGCGCATTGAATTAAATAAATTTTATTAGAAACTTCATTAGAAATTTTTAAATTGAATTAAACAGTTTCTTATGATGATGCAATCTGTACTAAGAATAAAGCAAATCCCTCTTTTTTTTTATTCTGACTTGACTGACGTCTTACCTCCATTTCTCTTTTGCACGAACACAATAAATTTCCACTGCGCCCGTTTTGGTATTTTTTCTTTTCACTTTCATCCTTTGAACCTTCCAAAAGCATGGAATAAATTGAAGGAGGTATTATACCATCCACGTGCAAGCGATTACTCAATGATACTTCATTCCTTATTATATTCGATGACCTTGGAAAAGAGAAATTAAAATACGCAACGTGAACTTTTTTTTCCCTTCGCCGAAACACGCTATTAATGTGAGTTCCCTATCGAATGTTTATTTTGGAAGAAAGATTTTTTTTAATATGATGCATACAATAAGATGTTGACCTTTAGTAGATTTATCATCTACTAAAATGTCAACAGCTTTTAATTTATTTTGTGGGATGACAGTTAAACCAATTGTTGCAATTCCTAACACTAAATTATTATCATCGCCATTTTCATTTTCTAATATGTTAACATGGTCACTGGATTGATTAATTCTAGGGGTAATTTTTAATCATTAAGGAAAACCTTTGGTAAAATGAGATTTGTTACAAATGAAACCCTTTATATCACGATTGCCGGATAAAAATATTTTTCATGGCTATTCCGTTACTCTTCTTTGACTTAGGTTATATTAACCTATCGATAATTTAGAAAGGCATCCTATCGATAATTTAGAAAGGCA
>BMAW01045926.1:319965-341177 GCA_019974015.1 Nephila pilipes
CCTATCGATAATTTAGAAAGGCATCCTATCGATAATTTAGAAAGGCAAATCACTAGCAGAGTGATTTACCTTAAGACGCAAAATACAGATCACATTCTCGATCCATATCAAGGGGTTTTAGCTATTTTTCACCTGCTTATACATAAATATGTGCAGAGGTTTCACGATCCAGTGATTGAAAAATTTATCTGACACAATCAAGTCGCATACTGATTTAAACTCTGAAACTTCTCTTCATTTACAATAATATTCAAACTTAGTTAAAAGTCTGGATGAAAACTAAACATGCGACTCATTTGGAGATCTTTGTGTGAAACGAAATGATTTAAGACATTCTTGTTGCGTTATTGTTGATATTGTTTTAAAACCTCACTTTTAATTTATAATAATCTCTCATTTCTTCATCACTAAAATATAGAATTTCCAATTTTAGTTCTTCAGGAAAATTTTTATGTATGCATGCTTTTTCAAGATATTTAAAGAAAAGATGAGTTTTCTGCTCTGGATGGAACGAGTCTCGTTAATATTTTCACAGATTTAATTAGATTCTCTAAACTTGGAGGTGTTGACTCGATATGAGCACTGGCCGATTCATGTAAAGATGAGTCTAATTGGGACTTAATTATATTAATTTCTCAAATTCGATTTCTTTTTCTAACCATAAAAATTTAATTTTTCCCGATTAGATTTATCGTTAAGAGCAGTTCGAGATTTTCTACCATCAGCCACTGATTTAATTAATTTTTTTTCAAATACTGGATCTGACTTGAAACAATCACTATTTTAAATAATATTTTTTTAATCAGCCATTTTTGCATTTGATGGCAATTTCGTCTAATTCTGGAACAACGAGTATAAGATTCTCTATTCTCGTTGACGCATACATTTCGGAAATTATAAATAAATATTCTCCTATCTGATCAGTTGCTGGTGATGAAAACAATTTCTTTTTCACAATTTAGACTCTCCACTGCTGGAATGAATAAGATTCCTTATTCAGAAGAAAGAGGAAATCTCCTTGATCCAATATCTTGATATTTTTTAAGCCCTTTAAAAATTTTTATCCTCACACTCACAAGAACGGTCTGATCTAATCACTGAAATCCTGGCCAAAAACCCACTTGTTATGTTCGGGTAACCAGTAGTGCACCATGTGCGGAACGGAGATTGATCTCTCGAAATACGTTATGTGCGGGTATTCATAATGATGAGCAATTTGGCTTATTCGAAGCTTTTTATTCTTATAAATAGCGATTAATATGTACAGACACTTAAGTATAATTAATTAAGAAAAGCGTAAGTATTGTTCATAAGACAAATATGCGAAGACAGTTCATTTCAATTAGTTTTGTGCTCCGTGCACTTATTCCGTAACAGTTTATAGAAGAGATATCACAGACACTCTGTGTGTCCACTCCGGCTCTGTAATGGCTTCTTTCCCCTAGTGGAATGTCGCTACAACAGTAGCAGCGCTCTCTGTTGGGGGGACGTTCTATATCCGCTTCCTGGGCGATAAGTCAAGTTCCACTCACACACACACACACACGCACACACACCACACGCACGCACGCACACACCACACACACACACACACACACACATATATATATATATAATTGTTTTCTTTTAATTATAAATTTTGTTTAATTTTCAAAATGTTTATGCTTAATTTTGATTCCTAATTTCTAAGTCCCTTTCTTTTATGTAATATTTTTTCATTTGCTTATATAATTATGTTTGGCTCTCTTTTTTATTATTTGCCACTTTTTTATATGGTTTTTTTTAAAAAAAATGTTTACATTTTATTGATTGATTATTCGACAATTGACGACTCATTTTAACGTTTGATTCCCATATCTTTATTCTTGGTTTTATTTGCAAATGATTTTCTTTATCTTATCATTTTTTAAGATCTTTTAAATAATACTTATCCGTATTTCAATAATTTTAAATTTAAATTATATCACGTATTAATTTTTTCGATATGTAAAATTAAGAAAATAATTTTCATTTGTATAGTCTTTAAATGGATCAGTGAGTATTCTTATTCTTTTTTTTATGCGTTATTGTAGAAAATAGGCGGTTTGTTGGAGAGAAATTTCAAAGAAATGAATCTACATGAATTTGATGGATTTTGGTGTTTTCTGCTGTATGCCCTTTGGAAATATTATGTTTCTGTGTTATGGAATATATAAAAATTTCACTGCGTTTGATTTTGTTTTTATGTTTAAGTTGTTCCTCATGTTAGAATTATGCTGAAATGTTGGTGGCAATCTATAACTATTTCAATATTCTTGAGTATACTAGTCTTCAGTGTTATATTTCTTGCAATTGTTTTTCAGTTAAAATTTTAATAGCCTAGATTGCATAAATATTATAGCTATATTAGATAATTCTTTTTGATTACATTAGTATATTTAAGCCTGAATGAATGTTTCCTTTACTTACCTTCTTTCTTTATACCTGTAGTTGAATTTTTAATTTGTTGGTGTATAGTTCTTTAAGTTTTGGTTTTGTACAATTTTGTTACACTGTAATTTACTGATGAGAAAATTTGCAATACTGCAAATTTTACAAATCATCCCAATGCAAAGTATGGTACAGTATTAATTACATTATATCTAATTTTTATTCTTTATTCTTGCCAATCTCTTACTTTGCTATGATATTAATATGTTTTGATTCTTAAATAGTATGTGATTATCTTAGAGTTATTGGCCGTATTAAATTAGTACATTGGCTAATGTATTTAAAAATCTATCTTTGAAAATCTATGTACGTTTTGTCTATACTGCATATGTTTCCATTACATGTAGACTTTTATTTCTTTGCTTTTTTGATTGAAGTATATAATTTAAAATGTATTTAGTGAAAATGTAAAAGTATTTTTAGAAATTTTCGGAATGATGAAATGATTTAAAGTAAGATTTTTGGAGTAGCATTATATTCCTGTAGGAAGGGGGAGGAGAGGATGTTACAATGCGATTGTGATTAAGAAGGATAAATGGTATTGCAAACATTGTTGTTTTGCGCATATCGAAGAAATTATATGTAATGTTATGAAATCAAAAGTATTGTTCATTTCCTTCTGATTTCCATGCAAATGTAAGTTAAAATCTTCGAGTTCCTGTTGTAACAAAGCAATTTGAATTTGTAAAGTTTTGGTAGTTCAGTAAAATCGTTGAACCCATAGCATATGATATCATTGTCATTATCAGAAATTGGCAGACGAACACTCAGATACTCAAAGAGTTAAAACTGGAAACATCTATAGAAGCCCAGGAGAAAACTGCTGAAGTTTTGCGATTAGCAGAAATATGTGAAAAATGGTCTCACTGCTTGATGTTTGGAGTAGAAGTGAGTTTATTGGTGATGAACCTCGTGACTTTGAACTACCGTGAAATGACGAAGACGACATCTGAACTAGAACCCCACTACATGGAGGGTATTTATTGGAATCAAGACCTTAAGCGACGATTCTTCGTGAAAAAACACTTTCCATTATGATCGCTCGGCTACCATGGCCTGTAATAGAAAAAAAAAACATCAGAAAGAAAATACGATTAATTAGTTTCAATATCAATATTAATTTTCATGTCTGTTATAAACATTAGAGTTCAAAATGAAGTACTAAAAAAGGAATCAGTATCCAGTGTCGAGAAAACAGAAACAGAAAAAAAATATTGTGTAACATTCGTTTGTTAGACAAAAATTAAAATTAAGAATATATAAATCTACCAAAGAAATATGTTCTGAAATTTAGAAAATATTTTTATTATAATTGTAAAAAGTACATCTAAACTAAAATTTCGTTTTAAATCAATATTCAATTTTTTTGAAATTCTTATTGCTTTTCTCTTTCTTTTCAAGAGACTTCAGAATATATAAATGATCAACTAATAGAAAAACACCTTTTTTCATACATATCGAAATCTATCATCAATAACAAGTTCGATTTCAAAAATCAATATTCGTTTCACGAGTAATTCAAATTATTTATTTTTAATTATGTACTTGAATTAGAATCATATTTGGATAGAGCAATTGTTTTTGAAAATGTTATATTTCAATTATTGAATCATGGCTAGTGAACGAAAAAATAATTTTAGTTTATATCTCATGTTCAACACTTACATAAATTAACTGTAACTTTAACAACTTTAGAGACTTGATGAGTAATTTAGAATATAATCCTGACGACTCATAATAATTTTAATTTGGTTTCCATATTAATTAAAACCATTGAATTCCAGTTAACAGTGTAATTTTATTCATGATGTTTTGCATTATTTTAATAAATTCGTTTTATCGTCCATATTATATTAGTTTAATGAATAAAATAATTTATTTAGCTATATATATATATATATAATTGCTTACAATATATCAAATATTCCTATGATCAGAAAAGCGTTTTACTAAATATTAAATAAAGTTCTTGAATATTTTTATAAGATTTACAAACTCGTTTTCTCTTACTTAAACAATATTTAATCACTTGAATTATTACAGTTTTCAAATAAAATATAAAAATCTGTAATAATTTTGTGTCATACAATCAATAGTACTCATTTTACTAAACAAAAATTTATTATAAAATCCTTAATATTAAATTTTATTTGTCAGCTTATATTTTAAAATTTTACTTATAATTACATATTATATTAGATTTCTCTTTGGTAATCTACTTATATTGATAGAAATAATTACTAAATTAGCTAATAATTTTTTATGTAAACAAATGAATTAATTTAACATAAGAATTCAAATGGTTTTGTCGACAAATTTGGTCATATGTCTAAAAGGAATAACTAAAATTGTTTATAAATATACAACATATTCTGTTCAAAAATGACCTATCAATTCCCTTAGTTTTCACATATTTCTCTCAACATCACAGGATTTGGAAACGAATTGACCTCTGAGGAATATACCTTGGTTTAAACAGTCGGACGAAAATTATGGAAATTAAGATACTACCATTTTACAGATAGGTATTTTCCAGAATAAGGAGTTCTGTCTAAACTTTGCAATTTTAATTACAGTAATTATAGAATCTTTAGGCTAGATATATAAACATACATCAAACATCAGAAGAAATACGTCATTAAATTTCTATTGTTAAAGGAATGAAAAATGAAATATAAATCAGTACTCATTCAATAATCCTACATTTCGCCGATCAAACCTGTCAGTTATGCGGTGTTTCTACGGAGACAGACAAATCGCTACTTGTACCGTAGAAATTATTTTAAACCTTCTGTTTCAATGAAATAATATAGACTATCATTATAAAATTGTACATTTTTCTTTAGTTTTAATTCAGTCGCGCGTTTCACTCTTAAATTTCTTGTACTGTATTAAATTTTATACAATACTGCACAGCTTTTCTTGCTTAAACTAGTTATTGTAAGGGATTTTCTACAAATCTGGTGGGGCTGTTGTCCAATATTTAATGAATTACTCAGAGAGGGTACGGTACCTTAGTATATAGTAGTGGGATATAAAGGAAACTTTTAAGAAAGCTTTTTTAAATTATATTAAAATAATAAATAAATAAATCTTAATATATATATATATATTATTAATCGGTCCTCAGCCCGATATTGCTTTTTGAATTGCTGGGTTCCATATTTTTATTTATTTTTCTTTCATTGTTACATTTCTTTCTGGATTTTTGTCTTTTTAAATATTTAAAACTATTCTTTCATAAATGTTCAGTATATATATATATATATATATATATATATATGTGTGTGTGTGTGTGTGTGTGTGTTTGGGACCGAATGTGTGTGTCGAAATCTTAATAATAATAATAACATACGTATCTTTCAACATTATCATAATACTAATAATTATAGAGACATAATTTTAAATTGCAATAATATCGAAATTAGACACTTTTATATTCGTAAATTTGAAAAAAGAGAATTAACTATTTATTAAGATAGTGCCTGGCACTAAAAAAAAAGTACGGTATGAGATTATTATATCTGAGTTTTCAATACTATATACATTTACGAAATTAAATGATGTGCTTTTTATTACAAATATTATTCAAATTTGTAAACAATATTACAATAAATAGTATTTTTACGGGAAATATAGTTATAACATGCTCATTATTTCCAATAAAAATTATAATAAAAAATACAAAGGAGGAAATATAGAAAATAAAAGGGATGAATGTAGCTGTATTAACAAAAAAATTATAATTTAATTAAAAATTTAAAAAAAAAGATTTCAATATAAAAATTGTAAGTTATTTTGGTATAAGTGTAAATGAAATAGATAATACTTGTTTAGAAGTTGTTAAGGATATGTGGAAATTCTTAGTTTATGCTCAATAAATTAGTAGTGTAATATTAAAAATTAAAAAAACAGAAAATTATAATAATAGATCTATGAATAAATAATTTAATAAAATTTTAGCGATGTTCTTAATTAGCATACAAAAACAGTGACATTTGGGATGGATGCATGCGTGATACACTCGTCTCGAAAGAGTTTTCAGTTCAAAAACCGTATCACGAAAACAGAAAACTACACAGAAGTAAGAAATCACATATAAATTGATATTATTCTTGCAAACTGGATATTTTCTTATTAATAAGTTAACGTTCTTCAAAAGTCTCACAGTACATAATTTATTCACTTTTGGTTTTTTTCACGATTTTATATTACTTAAATTAACTTTTTTCTTTTAAAAATAATATTAATCAATGTGTTAATCAGTAAAATTTAGTAATTTTTATTTGTTAAGTAAGTCAATATTACGTAACTTTTGCTTCATTTGTATCTATATGATAGTGGCCAAAGTAGACTGGTGGTTCCTGTCTCGAACTCGATGCCAGCGTTTTTCTGTTGACTCGAGATTTCGAGCCTGATGTCACTGATCAACCGCCATGTAATGGCACTAATGCACGTTAACTCTGTCGAGACTTAAATCCTCCTATTGGCGTAATCTAGAAGTTTGGAGTCAGGGGTCAGCTCGGGTATAGTCCTTTTCACCAACCGAGGCTTAAAAATTACGAGGTCTGTAGCCAATAACCCTCGTGCTGCTTTAGAGTGAAAAGTTAATAAATAATCAATCAATATCTATATGATGAAAATAATTTTGCACCTAAAACTATTTCCTTTTTAATATTAATATTTAAATTTGGTCACTACTCCTTCATTTTATAATCTATCATTGTGATTTCTTAAAGACTAATTTTTTTTTTCATACAGTGACTTGTTCTTACTGATAAATTAAGAGCTTTTGACAATAATTTATAATATAAACATACCATCTTTTCAATAATTTTTACTTTGCTTATTTGCATGTTACAGACTCAAAATTCAATTGAAAATTTTTATTCATTTAAATTTAAAAGAACACTATACCAAATTACCATTACTTGTTGAAAACAGAAATTAAGAATGTTCTCAATATCGCACGCAATTAGACGAAATGACGAAGAAACAAAAGTATATTTATAGCTAAGAATTAAAGAAACACGAGTTGAAATAACAATTTTCATAAGTGTTAAAGACGAAGCCATTGAGAGGATCCTTCAAAATGCTGTATTCGTAAATGACATATCATGAAGGTCATCTTCGACATCATCGCATATAATTTATTTTACACTTCCAAAAACACAGCCCCGACAAATGTGCAATTAGATTCGAAATCAAATTTTAAATCTCTCCTAACATTCTGTTTTCATTTCCTTTCACACCAACGAATAAGAAAGAATATATTTCAAATCCAAAAGGGAATCGATTAATTTAATGTCAAGGAAGCGAAAATCATTTCTTTAAGCTCATTCTGTCTTTGAAGAATATCCAGCCATTTTTATCTTGCAACAATAACAGAGCCACTTATTTTGTGGATGATTGAAGAACATTAAACTTTTATTTCAATAATACTTATTAAACAAAGAACATTCTCCAAGAATTTGAAACTTTTCACGTTAAGGTGCGTATTTGAAACACTCAATTTAATGATCCTAGTAATAGAAAAGATACTTCGAGTAATTATTCTTATTTGAAAAGATTAAACTACATGAACACATCATTAAAGTTCCAAGTGAATGATTCTTGTTTATAACAAAATAAAAATAATACAATAATGCGACCGTTAAGAAAGAATTATAAGTATCATTAAAGTTCCTCTTACATAATGCTCATTCTGGTTTAATTACATCAGAACGTATTTATTTTTTTAATTTAACTGAATATAATGGATATACGGTTGTAATTTAAAGTTTATAAAGATTTGATTATTGCATATTATCTTGAGTACCCTATTTTGCCAAAGAGAAATTTTAAAATAAAATTCAGTGAATCCACGTCTAATCTGAATAAACTGGGCTGAAGTGAAATTTCAAATAGTATTATTTTTGGAAACCCAAAAGAAGGTAGATACTTCAGTTTTTTTTCTCATTATAATTAATTTTTACAGTGACATATACAGTTATTAACTCTTATTATCAATTACTGTGGTTAAATGAAAACATATTGTTAACTATGTTATATAAACATATTGCTATTTTCGTTAGAGCGCACTTCTCTATGGTCAAATATAAATCTATAAAATATCCGAAAAATAGTTTTGTTTTTCAAGCATTATAAAAATCAATTTTTTTTTTCTTTTCTTTGTAAAAATTTTAATTCTTTTATTGTTTTATTATTTGGAACAATTTGAGGAAACTTATATAGAAAATGTTTCATGCACTTTGTGATACAAGTGCATGGATCCATAATCGTAATAACATAAATTTGTAGGATTAAAATAGTAATTGTCAAATTGAAATACAATATACATAAATTCACAATAGGCAAGATATTGACCAATGATAGCTACTTTATTAGGAATTTTTAAAAAATGGATTAAAAATTCATCAATATAACATAGAATTTAAAAGTTTTGATAATTATATATCTTAAACACAAGGGTGTATATTAATTAATAAATTTGATTTATGTGAAGTGGTTGAAATAAATATAATTTATTTTGGTAATTGTAAGTGATTTATTTGTAAAATAGTACTAATTTGCATGAGATTGATAAATCATGTAATATGTTTTATGAAGAGTTACAACTTACTGTGTTATACAAAATGACTTTTCTAAGTAAATGTGCTGAATTATATTAACAGAAACTCTTTAACTTTTTTTGCAGACAGTAAAATAATTAGGTTTCACCTAATTTTGATTTAGAATTTCGTTTATATCACAATTCTCAGAATTATATATGAAAATGAAATGACGGTTCTAGTTATTTTATGCAGATAACTATCGATTTATAATTATTTGAACAATTTGAATTTTTAAATCCAAATATTTTTTTATAATTTCCATTTTTATAGAAACTATTTTTAGTGCTCTATATAAGAAGAATCTGTAATTCAAATGAAATATTTCCTTTTTCTACTAGTTAAAATATATAAAGTTAAAAAAAATATATGATGTTGCATATATATATATATGTGTGTGTGAGTGTGTGTGTGTGTGCATTAAGGCTCCCGTCTACCCGCCATTTTGATTTTATCAGCTTAATGTTAATCCTATTGAATTTCGACTTGATTTCTCACATCTTTATTATTTGATCTATTGGAGTGCAATAAAGTGCATCTGAAAGAACAAAAAATTATAAAAACTTCTGAGGAATTACTTTTTTCCTCCGATTTTTAAAAATATTTGAAAATGTTCTTTAAAGACTTGGAAACTCGAAAACGAATAATTAAAGTAAGAATAAAATATTTTTAAAACTTTTAGGGAAAAAGTAATTCCGCATAAGCATAGATTATTTTTTGCTCTTTCAAATGCATTTTATTACAGTCAAATAGATCAAATAATAAAGATATGATAATTAAAGTCAAAATTCCATAGGATTAACCTTACGTCCAAGAAATCAAAATGGCAGGTAGACGGTAGCTTTAAAACCTTGAATAAATTCTCGTGGTTTCCTAACATCTGGTATTACCAGGATTATATGCATGTAACATTAGATGGTAACGCATCTACAAGAAAGTTCTGTCTATAGGCTTGAAATTAATTATTATTTTAATTAGTTCTAATAATGTCGAGATTCGTACCAAGTAAAGAATATTTGTGTAAAATTTTATTGCATTAATTTATTCAAAAGGAACATGCAGCTGAAGCACAAAATTTTTGCTGAGATTAGCGACTCCCATGCTTTGTCGGGAACTACATGCAAAGATTGATTTCAACGCTTCAAAAATAATGATTTCGATCTAGGAGATAAGGAACGTTTCTCCTCTTCATTTGGAAGAGCCAACAGAGTGTAATTCAGTATGAACTTCTCAAACCAAACGAACATATCACGGGAGATTGCTATCGACTGCGATTGATGCGTTTCAGCCAAGTTCTAAGCGAAAAACGGTCACTATACGAGCAGAGACACAGCAAGATGATTTGTTACATGACAATGTTTGGTGACATTTTGCAAGCAAAAGTGTTGAAAACTTTCTTGGAAACTGTAAAATAAGTCGTTGTCCACACTCAGTATTTACTGTACATATCCCCTTTAGATAATAATAGTTATTCCATTCGGTAACACATGGTCTGGCTGATCAGTGCTTCGATTCTTAAGAAGATACCAAAAATTGGGTCGAATCTTAGATAACCTTAAATGACGTGTCGTTTTTTCTGACATGGAATTCATATGCAGCCTGAGATATGGGAGAAAGTAGTGAATAGTGATGAGAACTACTTTGAGTGACATGTATTTTACCATATACTTTGAATAAGACATTAATTTTCACAAAAAACAGGGGGAACTTATTGAAAGTTCTTAATATATATATATATATATATATATATATAATATATATATATATATATATAGTTATGCTATATATATATATATATATAAACAATAGCGTTCTAAATGCTCTAAAAGTGAAAATAAATGTTGCTCACGCTACTATGTAAGTACGTGTCATTTATTTAACAATAATATTTGTTATAAATCTAATTTACATTACGATTGACTAATTTGTTGGGAATACGTTTGATTTTTTATCTAATTTTCAAGGCAATCTAAGAATTAAGCAGAGTAATTATTGTGATGATGCTTCAAGATATTTGTGCAGATAAATGTGAGTTCGGCTACTTATTTTCAATATATTTTTATTCATGTAAAATTTAATTTATTATTTGATTCAAATGTTAAAAGAAAAATTGACCCAAACAATAATTGACTGATACCTAATTCCAACGTGATTATCTTTAATTCATCAAAAATGGACCAGTTATAAAAAATGATTAAACCCGACTTCTATGCTAAATTCAGTGAGACTCATTAAAAAATAATTCATCAAATCCATAATTTCGTGAAAGAGCGTATACTATTTGGTGTCACAAATTACATAAGTAGAAAAGCACTTAATGAAATTCATGCTTCTCCCGGAAGAAATTAAAACGCACAAACATTTGCAGATTTTTCATGAAAAAATTATTCCGAAAAGTACTTTCATAATTTTGTCTATCCTTTGGGAAGGAAGATGATAAGCGAGGAAATAACATTCCAAATTATATTAAAAGAAAATTAATTTTTCTGGTAAGAGTAATGTTCTGGGAAATTAAGTTTCACTAACAGAATTGCTTAAATACGGTTTTTCCCTCAAAACCTGCCGCACTTTTTTTTATTTAAAAGTTTTTTATTTTCTCTTATTCAGCTCAGCATTAAATTGTTCTAAAACTCTTATGATTTCTCAGATTCATTTATTTCTTCATTCGTGCAGATGGGGAATAAACAGACGGAAAAAAATTTAATATACAAAATATGCAAGAAGTAAAGTAATTAGTTGTTTAAGCTTTTGATGTTTTGACATACGAAGAAATATTAAATGTTACTTATTCGAATTATTTTCTTAATTAAATTATAAACATTTGAAAAAAGAAGAAACAGTAAAATAATAGAGATAACTCTAAACCTTTAATTATTTATATTTTAAAATGTATATATATATATATATATATACTATATATTCATCTTGTTGCTATTATACTTTATCCATGTTTGTTGACCTTCTAATGTTCTAGCTTCTTGGTGTTATGGTATGAATTTGTGACTATTTTTTGTTATCCATTTGTATGAGGACTTTTTTTTAAATTCTTTTGATAATTTCGGGAAATCCACGTTTTTTCACATAATAGATAATGGGAAGATGGATTTTTAAAATTAGCTTAACCCACTATTCAGTACTGAGTCTGAATTAACTACTGAAAATACTATGATTCCATTTTGGATATAATTTTGGTTGGGAACCATGTTTTCTTGCTAAAGATTTTAAAAAAATCATAATGTGTTTGTGGTTTGTATAAGTAACAGTTTGATTTCTTGATTCAAATTAATAAAAATATCACAATAATTTTTTTTTATTTATAGTTTTAAATGATAATTTGTTCCTGTATATAATAACTTACATTGTTTATTTATTATTAAATGAGAAGTATTCTTTATTTGATATTTGAAAGCTCATTGTGATATTACTTTTCAGATATTGCATTGCTTAAACCTTTGAGGGGCGATAGATAAAAAAAAAACATTAAATTGTTGTAAAAATTCATCTGATATGCATTAATAATATTGAAATTTAATTTTTAATTATTTTCTGATTTTTTAGACCCTGTATATGTAATATACCATTGTCCTTCTAGGATATTTTATTTGTACGTTCTCTGTTTCGTATTCCTTCGAAGAAACAATAAATACTTCCTTGAAAAATTATATTATTTTAGTTAATTTGGCACATATTAGGATCATAAAACAGTTTTGAAAAATTTAGAACTTTATGATATTGTATTTTTATTTCTAAGAGTGATAATTTGTGCGTAAATATATCAATTAATTTAAGTACAGCTTTTTTATGCATATATAATTTTCATATTTTAATGCTAAGACTATATTATAAACATAATAAACAAAATTTAGTAGAAAAACATATTCAAATTTATTTAAATTAAGGCATATTTCTTACTGCATAGACGAAAGTGAAATTTTCTTACCCACTTGTTATACTATTATACGAAATCTGAAACATTCACGAGAATTAAACGAAAACATGGAATGAATGAACTTTAGATAAAACTAAAATTCTGTTCGTTGTAGGAACTCTGTAAATATTCAAAAACCATTCGTTCTCGATAATTGAATCTATTCAGAACATACCCTCCCACATATAATGAACAAACGTGTCAAACAAACAAACAAAAAAGCCAACCTTCCTTACTTTGAATTATTCACAAGTAGTTAGTACCCAAAATCCGAGGACTCAACTATTCTTACAAAGCGGGTATTTCTTTGCTCTTTTGTACCTTTTGCAATACCAATTATCAATGATTTATATATCAGTTTACTTGGATCCTTTGATAAAGTCTGCCGCTAGAGGCAATGAGTTCCTATTCACGTCTCTTTTTTTGGGGGTGGCATATCTATTTTATCCCATACTAACACTTTATATCTATGATCGTTAACAAGTCTTATGTCCGTCAAAGATGACAAGTCCCTAATCTGCTGTCTTCAACCAGTTCTGTCTTAGATGTCTTCAAATGCTGCCACTTTGTCTTTGTATTTTTCGATTATTTTTTTAAGCAAATAGTTTTGGTTTTCAGATATCATTTTTTGCACCTGTGCTTTGTTTTGATGGGCATGCACCATGTTGATTCCTGTTTTAATTTTTTTTCCTTAGGAGAATAATTTGGATTTTTGCCACACTGGAACTCGAAAACATATTTGTAACTTCTGTTTTTGACTGAATCAAAGCGAACCGTCACATATAAGTCTCAATCGAAAATTCCAGTGCTGTCATCTGTTGCTCACTAACCTCCTGTGTGCCCGATATTGGCAGTTGTATAAATTTGATACCACTCAATAGAGCATGAAACCAATACTTTATAAATTTTTTGAGTGATTAGTAAATGTTTCAAACATGAAAATTGGATAGCTCATGAATTTAAATATTTCAAATTATTTCAGAAACATTTCTGTGATGTTTAAAACAACAACTTGTTCGGAGCTTTCATTAGAATCAAAGCAATAATTTTAGTAAAAATTCTGCATGGTTCTGTCATCTAATTTTAGTAAAAAAAACTATAAGCTACCATTTGAAGATAAATGTGAGGGAAAAATCATACTTTACTAAGATTTTTAACGTGCGAAAATATACCATATCCCCTGAAGTGGTTAATATAAGCATAGCAATCTACTCAGATTGAAGAAATTGTTCGGTGAAACACTACAAAAAATAAAACGTGAAATAGTCTTTAATAACTAATATTTAACAATCATTTGTTCTCATTCTTAAGTAAAGTTGATTTTTGAGTAATATTTATTGTATGAATTTCATGGAGCTTGATATTATATTCATGATTTGAATTTTTACTGATCTTCAAGAAACGACTGTTTCAAAAATTGTTTCTTGAAATCATAAATAAGTTTTCAAATATTGTAGCTAACATGAATCCCCCCTCCAAATAAAAAGGAACCACTTTTTTATGTCGATTAATTGAGCATTTGAACAATTTAGCAATTTAGCTCTTTGCTGTGATTTTTTAAACAAAAATGAATAGGAATATGTATAATAAATGTTTCGTATTATTAATAAAAGAAAATTGATTCTGAATATTTCATATAAGCCGTTGCAACCATCAGCTTAAGCAAAACAGCATTCAGTTAAATTATTAAAGGAACGATAACCTAACCATAGAAAATAATTTAAAAGAAGGATTTGCTAGTATCTTTTGCGGTAGAAAAGATTTGTCATAGAAAGCCCTGCACTGAAGTCTCTGGTAAATACCGGATGGTTATAATTAAAGTTACACTATTCAGAGGTCTGTTTTGCTTATCGGATTTTGATGATAAAAAAATTAGAACAAATTTTGACGACCAGGTGGCTTTTATCGAATATTCCTTATGCAAACCATAAAACCTCTATACAAACTTGCAGTCATAGCCAGAGATTCATTCAGCGTGCATTTATCATCATTAATCATGCCCTTACAAAAAAAATGATCCAGCTTTACTGGTAAAACTGTTTTATCAGAACGGCAGCAACCACTTAGCTGCTCTGCATGAATATCGTCATTTAAAGGATCTGCGAAAAGGATCCATATCAAGGATTGGTTTGCGGAGGATGATCATGAAATTATGAGACTGGAGGTATGTAATTATGTGCTTCCCGGAAGAGGACGAAAACCGGTTTGAACTGAAAATGTCGAAGAAGTCGCTACTGCTGTGGTTGAAAGAGTCTCCAGTTAAATCTTTTCTTCAACAAGTTATCGATCCGTGTCATGAAAGTTGGAAATTCCGTGATTGACAATACGAAAGATCCAATTGGTGCAAAAGCTGAAACCTCAAGATCTCAAAACACGCCTTGAATTTGCATGGAGATTTTGAGAAGAATAGAAATAGATGACATGTGACCTTGGAAACTTCTATGGTCAGATGAGGCACACTTTTATTTAGATGGAGCTGTGAATTGTCAAAATTGACGCATGTGGGGTACTTCACCTCCTAATGTCATATATCAACAACCACTGCATTCTATTTACATAACTGCTTGGTGTGGATTTATTGCTTAGTTTATCCTTGGGACTTTTTTCTTTGAAACTCTCACTCCACAAAGTCCTGAAAGATTCTCTGTCATGAATGCACGGTACAGCAGGTCATTCCTGCTTTACAGGATCGACAATGTTTGCAAACCACTATATTTATGCAAGATGGAGCAATTCCTCAGATTGTGTGCCAAATCAAAGCTCTGATTAGTGCTAACTTTGGCGATAAACGTGTAGTATCCAGACATTTTCCAGGTGCATGGCCTTCTCGTACATTGGACTTAATGCCCTGGGATTTCTGGTTGTGGGGATTTTTAAATGACCGTGTTTATAGAGGAAGAATCAGGACTTTACCTGATTTGAAAGCTAGCATTATACGACATGTGGCGGAAATCCTTCGTGAGTTGCTTTGCTCTACTTTTGAAAACGCTAAAATGCCCTTTCAACATTTTATGGATTTCCATGGAGTACATATCAAGCATATTCTGTAATTGAATAAATTTTAACGATTCTTACATATTTTTTGTCTTTCTTTGGCACCACATTTCCTCCTAGTCGTCAAAATGTAAACTATTTTTATTGCAGAAACCTTCTCCCCATGGTCCGTATAGCATATATTCCAAGTTTCATCAAAATTCGATAAGAAGAACGGGTTCTACATTTTTCTTAATAGTGTAACTTTAATTATAACCAGCCGGTATTAATAGTTATTTTTTATAAAATAATCATTTTATAATAATTCCTCGTAATATTTTCTTCCGGTTAAGCCATGATAGTATCCATTGTTGACCTGATAATTGGTAAAAGAGTGTAAAGAGAAAAAGATGGATTTATGAAGACTTTCCCCTTTAGAAAATAGTATCACGTAAATATCTTTATATATAAATCACCAAAAAAATTTCTGTGAAGTAAAATATAAGATTTACTATTCTTAATTCTTTCCTCATCTTATCTTATTTTCCAATCTTGTCAATCTTATCACGTAACAGGCTATTGTATACTTCAGTCGGTTGGCGTGGTCTTTTAGAAATATAGCTAACACCTAGAGTAGAGTTTCCTAGAAAATAATTTAGATGCTTTAGACAATGGAAAATGATCACATTTTATATGAAGTTTAAGTAATATTAATTTTTTAAAATTAAAAATAATGGTAGTCGTACTTTGACTTATATAATTATACCTATCTATTTTTGTTCTGCTTAAGCAAAGAAGAATCAGATTTATATACATAAATAACAATGTATGATAACTTAATAATAAAGAGCTGTATACGTAAATCATATACTTAAATCTAAGAAAAGTTTATGTGAAATTTACAGAATTTATAGCTTTACAGATTTGTAGAAAATTTGAAAATGTAACATTCTGTACACTAAACACAGTAGACAATTCAAAATTGAATTTAATAAAATTTTAAAATTCCAGAATTCAGTTTCTCATATTTTTTGTACAAATAGTAAACCATACCAAAATTTGTGAAAAGTTTTGATTTACATAAAAGAAACTTTCATCATAAAGAGGAAATTATGAGCTTTATAAATAGTGTAGAGAATCAGGAAAGTTTTACCAAGATCATAAAAATATCTATTTTCAGAAAACCTAAAAAATGTTATTATCCTCTTTGGCATACATTGTTTACTTACAAAGTTCAAAGTTTACAAGTACCGAGCATTTTACTTAACAGATTCTTGTGAACAATTAACCAACGGAATCAGCAAAGCGCCCTTAGTTTTTTAATTGCTGCAAAAAGTAGTAAGATTTAAAGCATTTTGTGTCTCAGTTAACTTAAGATTGGGAATTCAATTATCTCTGAGTAACAAGCTGTATGCCAGTTTTCAGCTAACACTGGTTCCAACACCAATTTTATCTGAAGGCAGAGAATAATTTTAATACGATTGGTCAGAAGAAAAGTTTTATACATCATATGATATTTTTATAAATAAATCTATGCTAATAGAAATATTAAAATAAATTTCATTTGTATGATTGTGCTAATGAATCTGAAATGAGCAAAGCCGCAATTTAATTGAAAATACTTCTCATTTCTGCAGAAAAGAATAACTTGTGATTTTCCTTCGCTCTATAATCAAATCATTTATACATTTGACCATTAATATTTCTTAAAGATTTAAAAGATATTAAATTTTGAGATTATTTTTTTACTCATCAATCATAAATAACTTCCTATTCTTAGAAAGTTTAGTTCTTAAAAGTGTAATAATTTCAAAAGAAAAATAACAGTTCAATTGAAAAGTCCCCGGCCTAACATAGTAAAACACATTTTTTTTGGCAAAATTAGTTTTTTTTATTCAACATAATTCCCTTCAAGGGTGATACACTGGTTATAGCGACCCTCCCCCTTTTCGATACCATTTTTGTAGTACGATTTGTCCTTTGCTTCAAAATAGACCTCAGTTTCGGCGATCACCTCTTCATTCGACGAAAATTTCTTCCCACCGAGCATTCTTTTGAGATCTGAGAACAGGAAATTGTCGCTGGGGGCCAGATCTGGAGAATACGGTGGATGAGGAAGCAATTCTAAGCCCAATTCATGGATTTTTGCCATGAATTGAGCTTCAATTCAGAATGTATATCTTATCCTATTCTATGTCTTTTATATTATGGTTTATCACTACAGAATAACAATATCTTTGTTTCATCGCTCCATGAAACTAGTGAGCACTGATCATTTGTCAAATTAACGTGTTTTCTTGCCCTTTGTAGTCTTTTTTTTAGCTATTGTAGATTAAGATAAGGCTTTTTTCGCGGAAATTTATCTCTTAGTCCATAATCTGTTAATGTTCTTCTTGTTGTGCTTAAACTGAAAGAAACTCCAGCATCATTCAGATTACTTCTGATAGCCGTTGATGCCATTCTTCGATCTTGGAGACAAAGTTATTGTGTCATCAGCAGATGTGGTGCACCTTTTTCGGCCTTTGCCTGCTTTGTTTTTTATTTAATTTGCCTTCTGATATCGCAAACAAAACTTTCGGACAACAGATGTAGTCACTGATTCACCCACCTATCTTATAATTTCAGCATAGGAAAGACCACTTTCTCGTAACACAACAATTTTACATCTCTTTCTTGATGTCAAATCTACTCTTTATTTGATATCATTGCTTCTTGACTAATAATAGTCTTCATGTTGCTGCTAGTTAGACGTTAATGAAACCAAACCAAATTAAAATCAAAGGCTTATATATATATATATATATATATATATATATATATATATATATATATTCACAAGCTGGTGGTTAAAAAATTGGAAATACCGCAAATGAATCCAAAAAACTTCATTCATAAGACGTAGAGCCACCTATGGCATGTATAACGATCTGAATAAGTATGGGAATAGATTTGTAAAAATCATGTATGGTGTTTAAAGGAATGTTATGAAATTCTTATGTCAGATAACACCGTTATTGAGACGCAGAGGAAATGTGCGACATCATCTTCATGTTCCTGAAACAATCTGTGTGAGGGTCTAGCTATATGGGGTGGACAATTATTATCCAGAAATATAGTATGTCTTGATGAAAGTAATGTTTGCAACCTGGGGTGTACCTTTTTGGTTAAAATGTCATGATAATATATTGCAATTACTCAATCTTATAGTTTTATCATAGGATACTACGATATGTTTCCTCAGATATAGCAGAGCCTCCTCCATGCTTCACAGTTGGAACAAGTCAATCTGAATGATATGCTTGCGAAGGCGTTTGCTAGACGTTAACGCATTTAGTTATGATAAACAATGTACGGAATGATTCAATTGATCCTCTTACGTTCTTCTAAGGGCCTTTTTACCAATGTTTATGACACACTTTGACATGATAATTTGCATTCACATCTGTGGCAAGTGTCTTGGGAAAGATACTCTGCCGAAGATTTATTGTTTCTGCAGCTCTCTTCTGACTGTAATCGTTAATGGAGGAATTTGCAGATGTTTAGTTACTTCTGTAGTAATTTTGACAGTAATTTTCTTCATTTTGGATGCCGCAATCTGCATCAATATCCAATGGTCTTTCATAGTAAGCTTTCGCTTTCGTCTACAGTTGAGAATAGTGGAAGGTGTTTTTCATTATATGAGGCATGCTGTCATAACTTTCAAGATTGTACATAGAGAAACACTCACAGAGTTAGAAATTGGGGCGGCAGTTGTTATTGAATGACAATTAAGGTATGACATATCGCGCGGCTAAGGTACAGCAATAACCTCGAGTTCATAATAACTTTCAGATGGTAGAAGAACACATTTGCTATTTTAAAAAAATAAAAATTGTTCAGAAGACTATTAGCTAATTAATCAGAAAACCTAATTAAGAACACTATGTATTGTGATAGGTTCTTCTATTAATTTGATAACTAATTAACTTATATTTTCAGGAAAGAGAGTCTGGTGAACAAACGGTGGGAGTTCTTCGGCTATAATGCTTCGATAGAGATTATGTGTTATTCTTACACCCAAGAGAAATAAATGGATTAAGATAGGGTTACGTTATAACTCTTCAGAACATAAAAGAACAGTTTAGTGCTTTAGAATCGCAACTTTCACGTAAGATTATTTGTATATCAGGATGATTCTCACCCATAAATATGCCCGTGGTCAGAAAGGGAATGAAAATCGATTCATCAAGCCAAGTTACTTAATGTTACTTTAGAGGAGTCTAACCTCAGTGATCTCTTCCCCATTGGTGGCAGTTAAAAGCAATGCATTGAATAGCCAGCGGCATACGAATTTCCTCACTGAGTATGAAGATGTCTTTGCAAAATTCTGGTGGAAAGGACATCATGGCGATATCTGTTCATGTCGGAAGTTACAAGGCCAATGATTGCTTACATTTTTGGATCACAATGCGTTTCTACTGTCATCAATCTTTTTTTGTCAGCTTAGACTTATGACCACTGTTGTACTTTGTTGACACCATCTTTCTGTATTTCACGATTTCTGTAACAATGCTTGAGGTTTCCATCGTGAATCTGCGGAACGAGATCCAGCAATAATTCTAATTACAAATTTTGTCAGGTTTGGCATCGCCATTTCACTGAGAAAAAGCAAAGAGCGCTTGAAAATCTTATTACAGCTATTATTGAACTAACATTTCCCCTTGTGCCTGGTGGAATGGCTATATTGCAACTATAGAATATTAAATCTTATATATATATATATATATATATATATATATATATATATAAACTTGAGGACCTTAAATCATGCTGTAGTTGATAAAAAAATTTAATCAACGACGAATGCGAGTCAAATTCAATTTCATGATGGTGATTTTATTTGTTATTCATTATGAAGACGCTGCGCAAGATCGACCAGCTAGCCGTGCCGAAGAAAGAAGTAATTTTGGAGCTGTTTAACCGCAGTGCCTGTGCAAAGGCGAGACAATAAGAAGTTCTCAAATTTTCATAGTATCCCATTATATAATGGGGAAAATTATAAAACGTATCACGGAAACACGTGGTATAGAATTAGGGATTCTTTGAAATACCATAATAGACAGGGAATCTGAAGGCATTGTTTTGACCGATTTATTATCATGGAAACGCAAATTTAAACACTTTTATGAGCCCGAGATCTTATAAATAAATAATAATTTGGAAATGGATCATGAAATAAGAATGAACTCTTT
>BMAW01045940.1:0-25155 GCA_019974015.1 Nephila pilipes
TCTATGAAATATTCATATATTACTGGTAATTCTATGAAATATTCATACATATGAAATATTCATACATATGAAATATTCATATATTACTGGTAATTCTATGAAATATTCCAGTTATGTACCAGTGAATTAACTGTGATTCTTAAATCCATGAGTATTAAAGATAAATCCATAGCAATAAGGAATTTTATTTTATTGTTGCATAACGTGATAAAAGTATATAAAAGCAAACGGTAATTAGAAACAATAGTTCTTCTGAACTCTCTCTTTCTCTTAAATAATTTAAACAAAATTTTATATAACAATTTATAAATAGTACTTATTAATACATAATTTTTCACTATGAACAGAATTGTAAAATATATAAATATGTGTTCTATTAGTCAATTTGTGTTAAAAACAAGCAGGTAAGAAATATAAATGATTAAAACGTAGATCTCGTAATAGTTATATAATTTTTAAACAAAGTAATCCCACAGATGAAAAAGCTCTTTCAAATTCTAACGCTCGCTGGCTTCTTAATTTTGAAAAAAACCGTGTACTTTTTGAATATATTAGGTCATATATAAATTCCTTTCTTTCACCCAATATTTATTTCATTTTGATGAAATAATAACATTCTATTAATTTATTTTTTATGAACTACTAATATGTATGACCTTCTGCCATCTTTTATTTCCCTCGCAGCTTATTAATTCCTTCGTTGAAAAATGAGGTTGGTTTCGACTGAAAAAAATGTTTTGATTACTTGACTGACTTACTGTTTAGAATAGAAATTTTTCCAATCAAAAAATTCTGAATTGAACATAAAAGGTAATAGTCTATTGGAGCTAAGTAGGGATAATAAAACAGAGCGAATCTAAGCAGAAGAATTTTTCTTGACAAACTAAAATAGCGGCATTTTCGCGATTGACGAGTGCAGAATACTTTTCAAGATGTTTCTCTTTCAATCTTTACAGCTGCTGGATGTAAGTATCCGCACTAAAAATTAAATATGTCCACAACTCGTGATGAATTATACCTCGACAATCATACCGTAAGCAGAAAAAAAAAATTCTTTTTCATGGATGCTTGTTTTCGAATCTGGTAGGGGTGGTTGATCCTTAACAAGCAAGTCTTTTGCACACAATATTGTCATAGGTAACCCATTTTTCGTCGCCTATTATGATACTGTAACAAAAAGGTTCTACTTTTAACTGAGAGTAGATTTGTGGCGATTGACATGTGATATTTACTCCGGTCACCGAGATGCCCATACTCCTAATTTACTTTCCCTAGTTAATCTAGGTAATACCAAACAGTTGAGTAGATATATTCAACCTTTCTGCGTATATCTCTTGTTGATTGACACGGATTTTGCTTTAATATTGCCTTTGAAAGGTTGTCGTCAAGATCAGAAGAAACGATCCACCCTTGGTTCGGCTTTAAAAGTCGCATCTCCAGAATGGAATTTGGCTAACCAATTTCTAATCGCCCGATAGGTTAATAGTCCTTCACCACATACAATGTATTTTCACCTGTTGTCTTAGCACTACTACCTTCTTTAGGGTCTCAAAGTATCGCATGACGCATATGCACTTTTCTACTTTCCATTTTATGGGTTAGGAACATTTTACTATAACGTGCGCTATTCAAAACGGGTTGTCAGAAGACTAACCGAATCCTTACCTATTCAACGAAAGTTATAACTCGTTTGTCCCAGGGATTCACAGTGAGTAAATACGAGAAATCGATTGTACCTAGCTGTATTGAAAGTTATTAGAGACTCGACCTCATATTTCATCTTTATATACTCGTATTTCCCTGTTGAAAATACTCACGTTCTTTTTTAGCGACTTTATTATTATTTTTTAATTTTGTGTCGGAGATGGATTAACATGTCGTACATCTGTTTTAATGAATAAATTAAGTTTATCTTTCATGGATGACGCAAAACGTTGGATGGAATTCATGGATCAAAGGAAATGCATCAAATGAATTTTCGGAATCAGCAGCAATTATTATTTCTGATTCAACTCTTAGATAAATATCAAGGTGTGTATTATAGTTATGTACATTATATACCAAATTGTGCCCGTAAAATTAATGATGAATTACCGTAAAAAATTTATAAGGCTCAATTTTGTAATTCACCCAGAAACCAATTTGTATGCAAACCCTAATCTCAAAAGCCAGCATTAAACAATATATTTCATGCAACGATTTATAAGTCATTTATTTGATACTACAGAATTTATCATTTGACAAAAGACAATAATTAGTGATCGTATAGAGATAAAACAATTGAAAGAGAGGATGTATCGATCAAGCAGTAGATTATTGAGCACAATAACAAGTTAAGATTTTGGACGACTAATGATCTAAGATTTAGATTGATAGAAATTTAATTTATACGCTAAAACCCATGTACCTTTCCTTGAAAGGGGGAAGAAGCTACTATTTCAGATTTTCCACAGAAAAATCATAGAGGGTGGTCCATCTCCGAAATGATCCGACTATGTTTCCTCGAAGTAGTACTGCTGGATTCCGAAAGAAGGCATTCTCTTTTCTTTTTTCGTTAGCTCGAACACAAAGCGCCCTTTTATAGAAACCGAACTTAATGCTCGCCAAACCAGCGAAAAGTTACCATAAAGGTACAGGAATGACCAACACCGTCTCCCATTACTCGAAGATTTGAATTGCAATGTCAGAGTCGGATCAATAAATTTCTATGTAATATTTTATTTTACAATTCCTAATGTTGAATCCCTCTAACTAGATATTTTAAGCAGCGGATAAATGTTATTCACATACATTGTTCATCCACTCAAAGTTATGCGGAAAAGCAGTGATATTTCAAAATAGGATTACTCGTGTAAAATATCGTCGAATTTGGAGGAAAGTTTGCGCAGTTTCAGCCGAACAGACACCAAACATTTTGGACAGTTTAAGTAAAAATGAGAGATGCGTTTTCATTCTGAGCCCGAAGCCACTTATATTCATCTATATATGAATTTAAGTTGCAGCATCTCCAATACTGTTTAGTAAGCCACCTCGTCCATCCCCTGGGTCTTTCAACTTCTTGTGTCTGTGCACACTAGTCTTCCAATCAACAAAGTTATACCAATGATTGACTTCGAACTGTTTAAATGAAAAAAAAGCACCTAATGATAATATAGTTTATTTGTTTAGATAAAGGCTAAAAAAGTTGCATAAAACCAAGTGCATAACAACGAAATAGAACGAATTATCGGAAAATTAAAAATTCTATTTGATTTCACAATTTCCTCTTTGGGCGGAACATCGCAATGTTTGGCGATACCTTCCACTATTAGCGGAATAACGCGTTTTGAGGAAATGCATTCATTAGTAGTAAGAGAACCATCGAAACGAAAAATCAGGCAAGAAAATCTTTGAATCACTTTGTTCTGGCTCAAAATCAAGTGAATTGGAATAAATTACGAATGTTGAGCGTTTCCTTAACAACGTCTTCAGCCACATATTGTAACTGAGAATTCTACTTATCTGAATAACAGCAAATAGTATGGCAGAATTTCGATAGATTTCTGGCGACTGGATTCGCCAGAAATCTATTATACACATTCATATATAATCCCGCATCCCTTATACATCAACATCCCTCCCTTGTATCCACTTTCTCTATCAACAATTTCTCATTCATTACACATCTTATAAAATAATGATAATTTACGCAAGTCACAGTTCTTTCAGAAAGTGGGGTTCTCAATTTAAATGACATAGAAAAGTAACCCAAGAAGTGAGTTTTGGGGAAAGGCATGATAAACCCGCTATAACTTCGTTTTTACGTTTACGATAGATTTAACGTACATCAGCCTCGCAACATGAAGGCTCTTTACTTGCATTAAGAGTCAAACCAACCACCCGACGGCTTAGTTTAGTTTATATTAACGTCGCACTAGAAGCAACAAGAGGACTATTGGTGATGGACCTCGTAAATTTGAGCCACGGTCAAGTGAGCTGCCACCTCCCTTTCCTAGCATCCACGCCAACGGGAGGACTTTGGGCTCCGACAGATTTAACGTGCATCAGCCCCAGCTACACGGCGGGTCTTTGGCGGCCAAGGATTGAACCCGTGACTGAACGAAAACCGCCAGCCACGAATCCGAAGCCATGACCATTAGGCTACCCCGGCTATGAGCTTTCGACCATGATCATTCGACTACAGAGAATTCATCAAAATAAGAGAAGTATTCAAACTATTGTTTCATAATTGACTTTTAAGTTATAAATAGATAATAATTTTAAAATACTTTTATAATTTTTTAGATATTTTATTTCAATTTGTTGCAAACTTAAAAAATTTTCTTTTTTCAAACAAATTTCCTTCAAAATATATATTAATTCTTTAATAAAAAAATTCCACTAATATATAACTGATGACACGCATTTTTCGACATGTAACTATTTAGCAGAAGCGACTGTAGACTGACTACCCTAATTTTTTTTCGTAAAGATTTTATTCAGCCACGAGGGTTGATTGATAATAAGTTTTAATGGTCACTCCATTGTCATAGATTTAATGGACATGCAACAAGCACAGGGGTCTTTATACTTAAAGGAGATGGTGAGCCTAACGTCTTCATTTTTACTTCTTCTCATTTAAAGTTTTCGGACAAAAGTGAAACTTGATTTTAAAATCCAGTTTTCACACTTTTTTAATTACTGATTATGAATGTATTATACTATCATTATCTGTGAAAAATAAAAAGCATATAAACTTTTGATATATTTTTTTTTAATAAAATCATGCAGTCTTTAACAAATTTACTCAAAAAAGTTTCATATAAACTGATTAAAAATAAAGAAGTATGTGAAAATAAGTATTTTTAGGAGGTTCGTAATCCTCAATATTTAGTAACACATCAATACGTTTAAATTTTCCGAATATTAATCTTAAATTTCTCAGTTAATAATTTGAATGAGTGTTTCGCATTACATCAATTAAGACCTTTAAAAGTTAAACCAGAACAACAGCGGATCATAAATCCAACAGCATTTACGAGGGCCATTCAATATTTAAACAGACAAATAGCTTTACAGCAAAAATGGTTCATTAAATTAATGCGAATATTTATTTACTTTTCCAGGTGACCCCCACCAACTTCTCTACACTTGTCATCTCCTTTAGGGATTTTTCTTATTCCCTCAGCGAAGAATTATTTACCTTGATCTCGAAGCCATTTCTTTTTCGTTCTCCTTTACCCCTTTGTTGTTAAATTTGATGCCCACGCAAAGCTTCTTTCATCGTACCAAACAGATAAAAATCCGAAGAGCAAGGTCACGGCTGTAAGGAAGATGAGATAGAAGTTCCCAACCCACTTTGTAAACTGTTTCCGACGGCAATGAGGTCGAGCGTTATTTTGTCCTCTGCCATCTCGGACATTTCCTCTTCAAACGGACTTAACTTGCTTCTCAGTCAGTCCAAGTAGTACAGGCAATTGATAATGCGTTGCCTTTTCAAATAATCGCAGAAAATCGAACCATGGGGACTCGGCTTGTCGTTGACGCTTTTACGACAATTTTCAAATTTTTTCAGCCACGCGTAAAAATTCTAGTTGTTCAGCAACTACTGCAGAATTCTTCGTTCGTCTGAGAGAATATGTCTGTCAGTTTTACACTTTCCGGAAGAAAATTGGATCACAGAACTCTGTGTTTGAAAAGTACTTTCTTCGAGCGGACATACCATCTTAAATAAGACTTCAGATGTGATGTTTAAGCAGATATAATTTGAAAAACTGAATAACATTCTTCGCAAGATTACCCAACTAACATTTCCGGAAGCTTCAACAGCCTGCAATAAGAGCTTCCTTATAATAATAACAGTTTTTCCAACCTGCATTATGTGCTCTGGCTGCCAGACTAGTTTAATTTAGTTTTTTTTTTTATCAGCGTCGCACTAGAAGCGATACGAGGGCTATTAGCGACGGACCTCGTAATTTTGAACCTCGGTCAAGTGACAAGGGGTTGTCAGGCTTCTCCGGAACATATTCTTGAATCTCACAAAACAGGACCTTATGAGAACCCATTATTGGTTATTGACTTTCTGGGAGTGAACGACATCATGGGCTTGGCTAGTCACGGAGATGAGCAGCAACAACGAGAGATTCCTTCACTAAACATGTTTGTCTGTTTAAATTATGACACACTCTAATAAATGTTGAAAAATTTAATGTCAGGTAAATTTACAATACCACCAGAATCAAAACATTTTGAAATTCAAAGGAAAAAAGAACTCCAATGCAAACAGATTTTATATGTAAATAAATTTTTATTTTCTGTTATTAAATACAATTTGTTTTCTTATTGAATAGGGTATTACAAAAATAAACTTAACTTATAATAAGAATATCAGCTTCATAAAACAAAATGTGCATACTTATTCACATTTGAAGAAAATAATTTATCATTTTATCCATTTCATAGCAAAATAGCCTCCAAAATTAGAATTATATTTTATTAGTGTTAGTTTAATATATTTTTTTTCCAGCCAGACACGAGTACCAGTTTGCATCTATATACAGGGTGTCCAGGCTAGAAAGTACCAAAAGTTATGACTTATTCTTACAGAACTACTCATTAGAATTTTTTTAAAAAAAAATATTTAAATTGGAAGAACATCTCGCAATAAACGTCTAAACGGTGATCCAGTTCTCTCCCAAGTGTTTCGTAGCATATAAGAAGCTATTAGACGAAATGCTTGAATGAACCACTTCTTCAATTCATCCACAATTTATTTATTCATTTTGTAAACACAACGGTTTTAACGAATCCCCCAAGAAAAAACGTGTGATGGAATCCAATCCGGAGATCTTGGTGACCAGGCTAATGAATGTAACAGGTTTTACGTCCTTCGTTCCGATTCATGACTACTGTACGCATGCGCGCCTGAATGGCTAAGACAAAGAATAAATAAAAAACTCGGAGGAGTTTAAAATCCAAAGGGCAAAAGTCTATTATATTCTAATGGGTAATTCCGTAATAATAAGCCATAACTTTCGGATGCTTTTAGTCCGGACGCCCTGTATTTCAATGCATCATCAGACAGCAATTTTCCTGTAACACATTTTCAGAAAAATTCTTCATTGAAAACTTATTATAAATGATTTTTTAACTATGAAAAAAAAAAATGGTGGTGTAATTTTATAACAGAAAACATAACAGTAGAATAACATAATGAGAGAAATACTTGATATGTATACATTTCATAGTGTTTTGTAGGATTTTAAAAGTAAAAATCGTTGTGGAGACTAAGGATAAAGTATAATTTAAACAAAATTCTAAAGTTCCACGATTCGAATAGAATAATTAATTCCATAAATGTCAAGCATGTCAATTTCGAATTTCAACGATAAGAAGAAAGTCATTCGGTGAATCTCTCAAATGTGCGACTATTATTTTTAATGAATAAATAAATAACTATTCAAGTGAGAGCAACGAGAAAACAGTTCAAAGCAATTTTCACATACTTTCCTCCTTAGCATGAATACGCAAATGTGCTAGTAAAGCTCCATTACGAGCGAAAGCCTTGTTGCAAATTTCGCAAATGTGAGGTTTTTCCTTCGTATGAATCCGTAAATGCGCTTTCAATTCCCCATTACGAGGAAAAGATTTATTGCAAATTTCACAGATGTAAGGTTTTTCCTTGGTATGAACACGCAAATGTACTTTTAAATCGCCACTTTTAGAAAAGGCCTTATTGCAAATTTCACAAACATAGGGCTTTTCGTTGGTATGAATACGTAAATGACATTTTAACGCAGTGCTATCGGAGAAAGCGTAATTGCAAATATTACAAATATAAGGTTTTTCGTTATTATGAATACGTAAATGACGTTTTAAATTACTCCTGTCGCCGAAAGCGTAATTGCAATATTCACAGACGTAAGATTTCACTTTATTATGAACACCCAAATGCGTTTTTAGTTCCCGTTTAGTAGAAAGTCCTTTTTGGCAAATAGAACAAACATGCGGCTTTTCTTTGGTATGAGTACGCAAATGTGTTTTCAAACCACCACTAGTAGAAAATCCATTTTGACAAATGTCACAAACATAAGGTTTCTCTTTCGTGTGAATTCGTAAATGAACGTTTATGTAAGAGCGACGAGAAAAGGCTTTGTTGCAAACAGGACAAGGATAGAATTTCTTGTTCGAGTGATTGAGTAAATGGCTATCTAAATCGGATCTTTTGGAAAATGATTTGCCGCAAATTTCGCAAGTGTATGTTATCTCCTGCGCACGAATACATTGGTGTCGTGTTAGATTATGCAACGAACACGATTTGTTGCTTATATTGCTAGAAAAGGAATTTTCTTCCGAATTCATTTCTAAATGTCTTTGTAAAAACCTCTCTTTAACGAAAATATGTTTCAGCAAAATTGACATTCATTGTTTTGTCCACTGCGGTGAATAAAAGCGACTTTAACCGGTCCTTCTTAACTAAATTCATTTCACTTCCTTTGCAGTCTTTATTATCTTTCACCGAAATCATAAAATGCTCATACAAATATATATTCGTTTAAAATGTCCACGTGCTAATTTCAAACAAGCAACACTGATAAGTCACGTACTTCAGTTAAAAGTAGACCACTGAAATGGTGCAACAAAGATTGGAGCGAAAAGTGTCAAACTCTTTGTTTTCATATCCATGCATAAATACAAGTAAACTGAAACGTAACTGGGTTGACTAAAACTTAACAGCAAACATAATTAATAATATTTTTATATTTCGGGTAAGTTTGCATGGATTGTCTCTATAGCAACAACATTATAATTCATAACACATACACATATCTTTAATATGAGAAGTTTATTGAAAGTAGTTAAGCCTTTCAAATGAAATAACTTAATGAAAAATCGGAAACAGTCTTAAAAATGAGTATGATATAGAGAAATGAAATCCTTCCCGAAGGACATTTTAAAATTAAAGATGGCTCTTTTTTTTCATATAATTCAGAGAATGTTTAAAAATCTAAACTGGATATTGTTTATTTTTTCCAAGATCATTCTTCTACATTGTTCTGTTGTTTTCAAAGAAGAATCTTCAGAAATTACCATTTTGCCTACTGTAAATTAGTCTGTTTGTTACGGCTGGTCCAGTTAGATCGTCTTCATTCTAATTTCCTAAAAAAAGGAATTTAACATAATTAACTATTCGCCAGTGTTGTTAAAAAAAACTTGTTTAGAAAATAATTAAAAAACATAAAACTAATGTTGCCAACAAATACCGTTTGACAGGCCAATATCGTTTTTTAAGTACCTAAAAGGTTTTCAAGCTTCCTCAACGAAACAAATTACATAAGAGTATTTTATAAAAGTAATGAAAGGATCATTGATATTTTCAGAATTTTTATTTTTTTACTCGGTATCGTGTTCATGCCCTAGTTAATATAAGCCATGATTGGAATGCGATTGATCAAAAGCGACAAAATTTTGTACCTCAAAACTTAGGGGGGGAAATAATAACAATGAATCATTTTAAATACAGCTTTTGTAGTTCTTGGCAAGATGATGTTTACATTTTCCACTCTCTTTATTAAGAAATACGTAGGAGTCATTTTTTTTTTCACTAGCTTATTACACTACTCAGTATGAGCAATTTTCAATTTTTAATTTTAGTAGGCAGACATATGTATTCTGATGTAGCCAGTCGTTTTAGAAAGCCATTCCCCAGGTGTCATGTTAAGATCAAAATGCATTTGTCAGTTAGCATGAGAGAAGTCAGTTTGCAAGAAAACCCGTTGATCGCGTTCGGATCATAAAAATTTTATGAAATCTCATCTAAAATTTGAGGTATACATGTATGTCTAGAAAAGTAATGTGTTTATAAAATACGTATAAGTTTATCATAAAAAATTTTTGTATCTCCTGAATCATTTCTTCTAAAATTATTGCTTGAAACAATCTACATGTGAATCATTAATTGACACGAATTATATTCAAAAATTGAAATATTATTAATCTCATTCACAAATTTTCCCATTTTTCAGAACTTTATTGCCAAAAAAATCATACTTTTTTTTTAAAAAATTAAGTATAATTCAACATGGTTGTTACAACTAAATCTTTCGAACCCTGCTAATTGAAATAAAAATATCAAACGTATGAATTACTCTATGCAGCCGAATTTATTCTACGAAACGAATCAGGTATACTAGAGCACCTGAAGTCTTATAAATAAGTAAAAAAAAAAAAAAAAAAATTGTCCGTATTCCAAATAAGCATAACAATTTTATTTTATAAATATTCTTAATCAAAAGCGTATTGGAAAAAATGAAATTTTATATCCAGAACAAATACATTTCTACATTGTTACTAAACTCCTATATTCTGTATAATTCTTAAAGATGTATTGAGGTGCCTATATAAAAGTAAAAGAATACTGAAAGAATTTTGAACAAAATGTATTACTTATCAATTAACAGTTAAATTAAAGAAAAAGCCTTCTTAGACACTTCATTTTAACTAAAATAATAATAAGTAAAAAATACAACAAGCGATAAATTACTTTTTAATACAACAGTTACACAAAATGGTTTATTTCATTCCTAATCGGAAAAATTAAACATTATTCAATCGAAGATATATATATATAAATAAAAAAAAAAGTAATATACAATAGATATAACATATTTTGTGCACGTATAGGTAAATTAAAATCCAAGTTTTAAATTATGTACAATTTTGAATATTTGTTACTATAATAGTAAATCGAACAATAATGCTGTGAGATAACAATAAGAGATTAGCTCTCACAAAACAGCCTTTCAAACTCAGAATCAATCTTTTTCTCATAAAAAAATTACGAGCTATTTTACGTATACTATATCTTACTCATTATTTTATTTAAGTTTACATGTACTTGATAATAAAATAATTTCATTTTATAAAGTAATTCACACACAGAAAATAGGGGGTATAATTATGCATAAATATTATGAACAGCTCTTATGTGAAATCTTGTTCGAGGAAAAATGTGGACTTTATTTTCTAGAATATATCAGTCACTTTTTTTCTTCTTTTAATTGCTTTTTCTATCTCGGGTGACTCTCTCAAAGGCATCTTTCGTGGCGAATTCCCTTCAATAATTTAAGGTAAAATACCTTTAAAATAAAATTTAGAGAGCTTTGGATTAGAATCAGTTGGTTTAATTAACGTCGCACTAGAAGGAACACGAGGGCTATTGGCGACGGGCCTCGTGATTTTGATTCTCGGTCAGGTGAAGAGGACGACACTTGAGCTGGCACCCCCACTCTAACTTTCACACCACGCCATTGGGAGAGCTTTGGGCGTCGACAGATTTAACGTGCATCAGCCTCGGCTACATGTGGCGATTTCCTAAGTCATTTTTTGATGTCATTTTGACTGCAGAGCTGTAAGGAGACTTGAAGAAAAGGAGCAGACGATCTTTTCTCCACTCACTAAAATTTTAAATTTGTAAATGTTAAGTTCGAGATAAATGAGTGGTTCTTTGCCTCTCAAAAAGGACAATAGTAAATACTACGAAACAATTGTTTGCTTGAATGATTATGGAAGAGATTTGCTCCTGTGCGATTGGCACCAAAAATATTATTATGTGTTGTTCTACAAATTTTAGAATCGGTCTACTGTTGTAATGATTAGAGATGTTTCTGTTTACATTAAAATAAGTATTATTTAAAAGCTCCAACATTTGAAGTTTTTTTTTACGTTTTCGGTGTGGCTAATTATTTTAATGGAACTAATTAATTTAATGGCTAAAGTGAAATGTTAATGTAACAGCTCTCTAGAACGACAGAAAAGTTGCTTGCATTCCGCACACCTTCTGAAAGGAAATTATTGGAAATTGACGGTTTTATCAAAACACGCCTCCCCATAAGCTGGTGACCCGGACGCGATCGGAAGAGAACCGGTGTTTTCAGCATGGTATGCCGTTGGACACATGTTGGACAAGTCGCCACACATGGAGGATCTTTTGCGGCATCGAGGATCAAACCCACGACTCGAAGAAAACCGAAGGCCGCGACTATGTAGCGAGCTTTAGAATTAATGCTTTCCAAAATTCCTCGTTCTGTTTTATACGAAATGTTAAAAGATTTTTTTTTTTACACCATAAATATATATCACACCATTTTGCATGTGTTATAAATAAATGACCTTGTATCTCATAATAAAATCTATGGTTCAGAGGCATATAAACACCTCTTTCAATAGAAGTTTTAAAATATTTTTTCTTGCAGTAGATGAAGAGAGCTACTTGAAAAAGAGGATGAAAACGGTTTCACAGAGAGGAACGTAACGCTATTCATGAAGAAGGGAACATTTATATTTCACAGGTGTAAAAAATAATCAAAGATCATACAACAAAACAAGAAAAAGCCCTGATCGATACCAAGTAGACGAATTTGCTATTAATAAGAGGAAGCAATTCGGACATGATCTGAAACTTCATTCAAACTTCTAGAACTACACCAGATTAGTACCATGAAAGTCAATTATAAGTATGATGTCCAGAAAGACCATTTAAAGTATCGATAGCAGCCGATTGCATGAAGCCTCTGTCGAAAATCCCCAATTTCCCCCTTTCTTTTAAGTACTTATTCTTACAATAAGACCCTGCATGAACGTATGGCAGTTCAGTATGATCGAAATGTAAAATTGTATGAATAATGAAAATACTTATATTACCTTCCGATACCTCTAGAAGGACCCAAGTCTCTACAAGATCTATATGTATTTTCCCCTGGGAAGGCAGGAATACATATAATCAGACAGATGTCTTGGTACCACATTAAAATAATGTAATGAGTGAAGTGTTTAATGAAATTTAAATTAAAAATTTTAATTAATTAATCTAATTCATTTTCATTCACTTGAACTAAACCACACATAGGCGACTTTTTCATTTAAAAATCTGTCGAAGGAAAACACACACATACACACTTTTAAAAATGTTATTTTTATGCATTTTTCATTCCATTTAAATCAACTATAACTTTAGTGTTGCGCGAATCTCGTTAGGCAGTTAGGAATTGAAAAGTTAACATTCGTTGGGGAAAGAACCAAGTCTGACTATGCCGCATCAAACAAAGTGCAAATGTGATCTAGTTAGAAATGGAGAAAAGGTAAAATCTGGCTGACAAGATGGAAGGTCGAAAAGAGAGAAGGGTCGCTAGAGTATCCCGGGGAACGCATCACCTATGTTTACCAAAGACAGCAACCTTGTAGGAAAGAAAAAGATCGCTGGGTGACACTCCAACTTGCCTAAAGAAGGCAAGTCACTGTATGATTACCTTCCTGAGACTGAAATGAATGCTATAATTGGGATAAATTACCTTTTGAAGAAATATAAAAGCTTTCAGCTATTATTACAGGGCTTGTTTGCCCTTTTTGTCAAATGATACATTAAAAAAAGAAAAATATTCCATTCACACACTCAAAAGAAAACTTCGATCATGTGAAACATAAATGGACTTTTTTTACAAAATTTGACAATACTTGAATACATATTCCATATTTCACAAAAGTACAGTTTTCACTAAGGTAAGTATAATCTTGTTAAATTAAATTATTTTAAAATGCTAATAATACCGAAAGTTTAATTAAATATAGATACGAAAAATGTATGCACACTTCAATTTTGATATCTTTTTCAATGTACAATAATTCATATAACTACACAAAGTGATTCCAACTATATACTATTTTAAAAACAATGCTGAATTTCTGGACTTGTGTTAATGTGTCATTTATTGATTGGAACTATTAGTAGATGTAATGAATAAATAAAAAATTTTACTAAATAAAATATAAAAACTTTTATATACATATGCAAAGTGAACATATTTTCACATTAATCATAAAATTTTGATTACAAATTTTACATTTTATGTTTATTGTTTTCTATACAGTGTATTAATTCTAAACTTTATATTTATTCTAATTTAAAAAATTGTGTGGTATTTAAATTTATAAAATCAATTATATTGATTACTTCTTTGTATTCTATTCAAATTTCTCTAAATTGATACCAAGTTGACACTGAAATTTCTGAAATATTAAGAAATTGTTCACTACATTGTTTTGTTTCATATAGAATTTGATATATTGTAAATTACAATATGCCCATAAAAGCATCTTTAGCCATCTAAGGGACTATTGTTTTAGGTGGATCCATTTTGGCGTACCAGATAACTTTTCAATTTTAATATTCTATAATTTGCTTTAATTTTAAATACATGTAGCTGATATAGTAATTAATTCAATAATTTATTGAAACTTCGAATCATGTTGTACTTGCCTAGAATACAGAAACGGCTGCTTTCAAGGCGACAAGAAGTCAGTCATTTAGCGAAAACTGGGCGATTGACTATTTAAACAGCGAAAAAGCCTCTGAGAAAAAATGGAAATCCCTATTGAATAAATCATAAAGAATTTCCTGTTTCTTACCTAGAGCAGTTGGAGTGGCCTACTTTAGACTTGCTACAGGCCATGACTATCTACTGAGCTACCAATATAGAATTGGACTCAAGACCACAGATATTTATCATCTTTGCGACTATGGTCTAATGACTGGAGAATACCTCAACTTATGCCCTGCCATCCTCAATGTTTTTTAACTCTTTTAACTCATCATCTTTGTGCGTTACTGATAACGTTTTTGCTGACTGCTTGTATCATTCTTCACTGTATTGGGCTGCTCGTCGATTCATGATTGAAAGGTTGGCAATGTAAAAAAAAAGAAAAATTTAATAACTGGTTGGTTACATTAATTTTAAAATCGGAAAAGTTTATTATTGTCCATTTCTTCGATATTTCATCATTTACTTTATTTCTTATATTTAAATTGAGTAATTTCATAATAATTATAAAATACAGCACACCTTGGATGGCTAAATCTGTTCTTTGCAAAACTTTGCATAAAACTTTTGATTTTAGTTTATTAATAATATTTTAGTTTATTAATAATATTTTATTTATAATATTTTTTTTAATGTAGTATTATTTCAGAACATCGAAACGTCTTTACTGTTATTTAAATTTATTAAAATTATCAAATGAGAAACTGACAATGTTTTGCTTTAAAAAACATTTCATACTTTACGTATGCTTATTTACAATACTGTGTTGTTAAATGTAAAATACCCCTGATGACACCATATATGTTACTCACATTTGCAAAAATGATCAAACTTGAAACAAAATTTGTTTTACAAATGTTTATGTACCCAGTGGGGGATCCCAAAAAAGAAAAAAAAGCAACAGGAAAGCATAAATGTTTTTTTTTTCCCTTAAAAAGTTCATATGACTTAACTGTTCTTGTTTATTTCATTTATATATCCATGCTTACTTAGTACTTAATCTAAAAATAAACTAAATAGTAACTCAAAAACAATTTACTGCAACATTTTACTGCATTTACAACATTTTACTGCATTTACAACATTTTACTGCAACAGATGGCTCAGTCCAGTGCATGTACACAAACAACTTTCAAGTAAAACAATAAAATACATACTTTTATATTTGACAGGAACAATGTAATTAGAACTTCCTTTTCAGGTATGTTAATTTGTTTGCATGCAAAACAATGACAGGGACATGTGTCAATCCCAAGATCCACAGTTGTATATATGTTACAGCAAAAGTGATCAATCACGTGATTATTCATAATCACCACTTAGCTTGCTAAATGTGATAAATAATTGAATTGTTATCACATTTACCAGCAGGTTTATAAAATCCGTGACTCGTAATAGGGAATGCAATAAATTTATATTATTTTGTAGTATAATAAAATCTTAATTAAAAAAAATAAATATTTTCAAATAACATTAAAAATTTGGATCTTCAGAATTAGAAGAACGTCATGATGAATTACAATAAAACTTACAATAATAATTCAATTTAAAAATTTACATAAAAGTGGCCCTTTTGTACTTTATTTTCAGTAAATATCTTAAAATAGATATTAGACCACCATGTATGTTATATAATATATGTTGTAGAAGGTATTGAAAATTACAAACTGATCATAATTACAGAAGAAAAAAAATAACAAAGCTTAACTTATTATTTCAGTAAATACTTTATTTTTATCAAACAAAACAGAACTTTGAATCAAATAATAACTAGTATTTCTAGATAATTTTATGTCTTGTCAAATAAAAGACTTGAACAAAGAAAATAATTTACATTATTAGAACTTACACAAAGCAGTTAAATGTCAAAAACAAATTAAACCCATATTCTAAAAAAAAGCATTTACTTGTAAGTTTACTTATTCGAACACGTTAGACTATTATGACATTTAGCATTACACAGTTTTCCAGATTTGTTAGCTCTCTCCCTTGCAAACTCATCATTCATATCCCTGACCTCCAGAAAGAGATGATTTTCTAATACATTGTCGGAGTGATACTGCTTGATCTGGAACATCTTCAACCAAAACAACTAATTAATTTGGAATTAAAACGCTCATGCATATCATCCATTATTCAATATTTTATTTAAAAAAATGACTATTCAGCATAAAATTAAAAATACTACTGAAATCACATGCATCAGACATCATGAATTTTGAAAACTTTATCACATTTACCAAGTTTAAAGGTGATTATAAATAATCACCAGTAATTATACATAATCACCAGTTTATTCCATTTACCATAACATATACATATAAAATGTCTCTTATAATACTTTATTAGTAATTTATATGTTTGTAAGAAAAATTATCAAAAATGAAACTGATTTCAATATTTTTGTTGCCATTTTTGAAACAAGATTGATATTCATGATTTTTTTACTCATGATCAATTCTTTCATTCATGATATGCATAAGAAAATTTGAAAACAATATTAATTCAGAAGGATATTTTTTGAAATTTTGTCCTCAGCATGACTCGCACTGCAATTTTTAAGATCGTACATGGTACACATACAGTTGTAGTTTCAAATTATGTATCATGTCCCCATTACAATATTGCAAAGTGTGAAAGGAATTCAAATGATCAAACACCACAGAAACAATTGTGTTTACATTCTGTACATTTATACTCAAACAATGCTAATTAGTTACGAACACAAAAACACTTTTTTTTATTTAACATTATGTTTGTTACACTCACACTATTGATAAAGCAATCATGAAAAAAAATAAGTCCTTCACACTGTTTAATTGAATGTTTTTATAAACTTATATGGCACACAAGGATAGACGTTTACAGAAAATTGCATATTTTAACCAGTCAGGTGAAGAGAAATATATATATATACGACTCTCCAAACTTCCACACCATGCTAACACAACACATTTGAGAGTCAAAATATTTTACATGCATCAGCCCCGCTAACAACTGTGGTCTCCAATACCTTTAAAACTTGAACCTACAACTTATTGGAATTATAATAGACATTCTTACCCATGACCACTTTCAATTATGACCACAATATGCATATCAGAATACAAAAAAAGGAAAAAGTCTTGTTTTAAGATTGCCTTTAAAGTCACCAATATCTTATAACTTAAAAATACTTTTAACTTTTTATAGATTGTTTATTTCGAAATTCAAAGAATTTTAACATTTTTAAAATAAACTTTAAAAAAAAATACATTAATTATTGGATAAAATATTCTATTATGCTTTCCTTTTTAAAATAAATTTTTCCGCATCCATCTATTTACCTCAAACAAAAATATCTAAACTCTAAAGTTTCTTCTGAAATTTTCTTTGCATCTGGATTTTATTCATTACAAGGATCTAATATGATCTTATTAAAATCTAATATGATCATAAAATTTCCCGATAAAGATAAAGCAAAATTTTAAAAATTGTTGTGTTTAAAATATTTTAATTTTTTGTTTTTGAATGTGCCATATTATCATTACAAATATCTCCTAAATGTGATAATTTTAAGATTGAAATTTTTTGTTTAAATAAATGAGGAAGTTTTTCTCTTAAATGTACATAGTTTTTCTACAAAAACTGAACTTTTAAATGAATTTTTTACATTTATTGAAAATACAAATAATATTTCAAAATAATTATTCCTAGATGGTTCATAATCTTCCACACTTAAGCAGTACCTAAATTTCAAAATTAAATTTTCTAAGTATCTTATGCCTAAATTTCTAAATTAATTTTAGATGGGTTGTTTTGCATATAGAAATAAATGTAAATGAATTTTCAATGTATCACCTACAGGTCATTAAATGTTAAACAATAGTACACCATTTATCAGCTGACATAATTTTTAAAAAATATAAAGTGAGAAATTTGTAATACTAGTAAAATCAGCATTTATTGGTATTAAAATAAACTATTTCAACACATAAGTAAATAAATTTTTATTTTGTGTTTTTGAATTGAATTTTTACATTGTACAGAATACTGTAAAAATGAACATAATTAATAACAATACAAGCTTGATATTACAATATTTCTATACTTATTATTCATATTTTAAGTAAATTAATTAATCACCACAAACCAAAAATTTCCTTCCACTTTATGGTAAATGTTCTCTAAAACTAGAAGAATTGTACTTTGTATGTGTAAGGTCGATATTTCCTGGCAAAAAAAAAAATGTTTAACAAACATCTTGGGCTACATTCATATAATTTGATGTGTTAACAGACAGTATTCTTTCTCAAAAATATTTTGAGAATTTAGAAAGAAATCTTTAAAAAAACTCATTGTAAGTTATTCGAGCTAATCAAGAAAAATCTGATTAAAAGTAAAATACAACATCAAGACCAATACTCGATATGTATCATTTTTATAATTTAGCGTCACATTTTATAAATCATTCTGCATATTAAGGATAAGAGACAACTGAATAAAATTATCATGTTCCAATTGTTAACTCAAAAATAAATTCCTAGAATGTCACACAAGTCAAACACAAATTACTAAGGATTGAGAAAGAAGTTTGTTGAATTTTTCTAATGTGCCACTTTTCTTTTAAATGAATTAGTTAATGACTTTTTAATTCTTGGATATCAAGAGTGATTTCTTCCAAGTTTCACAAACAAGGCATTTTCTCAGCATGAGTAAGCCAATGGTATTTTAAACTCCCATTATGAGAGAAAGATTACCACAATGAGAGAAAGCTTTATTGCAAATATGAAGTTTTTCTTTGGTATGAATTTCCAAATATCATTTTAAGTAACCTACTTTAAGAAGCGTATTTCTTGTGGATTTCACACATATAAGAGATTTATTTAGTATGAATATGCAAATGTACTTTTAGATTAATACTTTGAGAAAATTCTTCATTACAGCTTCAACAAATATAAGACTTATCATTGAAATGAACATGTAAATATTTTAACATACTTCTATCACAGAAAGCATAACTACAAATATTGCAACCTTAGGCTTTTTTCATTGATATGAGTACATTAATGACATTTTAGATTACTCATGTCATCGAAAACATATCAGAAAATTTTTCAAACATAAAACTTTTTATTATAAGTGTGAATACATATATGTTTTTAGTTTACCTCTAGTAGAAAATTCTTTTTTGGCAAATAACACAAACACAACATTTTTTTTATATATTTGAATATGTAAATATTTTCAAACTGCCTCTCATAGAAAATCTATTTAGACAAAAGTCAGACACATATAATTTCTCTTTATGTGTCTATATATGTACTTTTATGCCTCAGCATTGAGCAAGGGTTGTGTTACATTTGGGATACGAATAGAATTTCTAATTTGTGTGAGTGAGCAAATGTTTATTTAAATTATATTTATTGATATGTAGCAAATTTCACAATCATATGCCATAACCCCTGCACGAATATCTCGATGATGTGAAAGACCATGTATTAAAGAAAACTAACCTTGGCTAGCCTTTAGTATCGCCCCTTCCCCCCAAAAAAAAATTTTCGCTAAAAAAATACCGCCTAATTTGACGATAAATTTGAATTTATATTTTAATGGATGGCACTCTAGGCAATACTTAAGTCTTAAGAAATAGCTTTTTATATGAAAAAAAGAAAATAAATTAAATTCTCAAAACAATGAAGTTCTATAATTGTTTCAAAGAAAATATACAATACTTGTCATTAAATATCTGGTTCATTATATCTTGTGAATTGTTTTCTATATATGAGTAAAATATTTTATATATATATATAAATATTTTTAAAAATAGTACCTAAATGAAAATATATCTGAAAAATCATGTCCATATTCAACTTAAAGGGAAAGAACTTTTTGACTAGAAAAATTCTTTTACAGTACAGAAAAATTACTGAAATACCATTGTGAGGTACATACACACACACACAAATTCCTAAATTGTACGAATAACTTTTAAAACATAAAAGTCACAAAAAGAATCTTAAACTCAGCATTATATTTTCACCCTCATGTCCTAGTACCCTTAAAAATATCCTCAATTTGTAATGTGTGTTTTTATTATTAGAACATGGAATTACATTGGAAACTCTTTTTTTTAAACACGATACTTGGTGCCAAATTTGGCAAGTGGGCGATACTGAAGCTGCTCCTGATTTGTTACAAGTATTACAAGAGAATTTTCTTTCGAATGAGATTCTAAATGTCTGTAAACACATTCGTTAATCCCCCCCCCCATTATGATAAAGTATATGCAATTACAGACTTTTCTTCTCACCTAAATTCTTGTGGCCTGCTTCGTAAATTTCATTAACTCCCATAGGAATATTTATGCACTCAGAAAAAGATATTAGACTAATCCAAGATTTCTCCCAAATCTCAGCTAAGAAATATTTGAGTTTAAAATTATCTTAAAGGCTATATTCAGACGTATTTTACCTGCTGTTGAGCTCCAGGCTCCATAGAAAGCAGTTTCTACAAATAATGCTTCATTTTAAAACATATCTGTCAAACTACACTCTATTGATGCTTGCGGAATTGGATTATTTGTTTTGCACCGACGAACTACCGAGTATCTGGAAGAGATGCCAGATGCGAACTTTTAATAACAAAATTAACAATACAGAGCATATTTGTTTTGTTATGAATCTTTTAAACCAAACATCGTTCCACCTTTTGAATGCGCATTATAATAAAATCGGTACACAAAAAACATAGCCAATCTTTCGGAACAAATTGTATAAATATAAATAATGCAGAACATGAGAAATACGAAATAAGAGTAAATAAATAATCCCAAAACTGACTTTTTACAAATCTAATTTCTCCTGAGTTTTCAACTCTTTTCTAGATGTAGATATTTTCCTTTTTGATGTTTAAATGCTTCATTTCCCATCATTGATAACAGTGTGGTCTTCTTTAAACAGGTTTGATAAATAACGAGTTAAAGAAGTCTCTAAGGCAGTGCCGGCTCCTCTATATGCACTGGGGAACTGCAGCACCTTCGTCCATTTAATAGTGTCGTGCTTGTTCACTTAATAATTAAGCTTTCAGCAACATTTAATATAATGAGTGCTTTTTTTCTTAAACTCTTTCTTTATACCTGTAAAATGTATAGTACTAAAACTTAATGACAGTAAAAGCCTCCGAGTTAATAATAAAAACAAAACAGAAGAAAAAAATGACACATGAAAAAGATACAAAAATCTTTTAATGGAACTGTGCGTGTGTTGTGCTCGAACCCCATGTACCGCATTCTCTTATGTGATAAAGTGTAGAATTAGATTATCTTATCATCCCTCTCTACTTCCAGATATTCTATTTTATTTATTTATTTATTTATTCATTTCTTTTAATTAACAGAAAGCTTTAACCATGGCCTTGCATCTTCAAGACATTTCTATGACTGAAAGTGAAATCAAACAAAATAAGTTTACATAGTTGTCTCCAAATGTGAAAGTTGCAGTAAGAGAAAAGGTCGATTAGCACCTGATATCCTACTATCTCAACTAAGCATAAGCAACAGCGTAAGAAATATATTAGTAACTAAAATTCTGAATGTTACCATCAGAAAAGTTGACTTTTCGTCTGTAAAGTAATACAGACATTGTTTTGCTTCCCGTGTTTACTGTTGGGAGGTGATGTATTATAGACAAAAAACGGTTTTCGAAATATAATCAAAATGACAGGAAAAATTTATATTCACGAGAAGTCAAAGACGCACGTTGACGACATAGTTATACAGTCGCTTTTAGGAACCAAAGTAATAAGGAGAAATTTAGAGAAGCATACAGATTTTAAATCAATATACAAAATATAAAGGATAAAAAGAACTAAGAAATATATATTTTGTCCAAAATAATAATCTGCATTTTCTTTTATAGAATCTTTGAAACTCCTTTACGTGGATATGATGAAAAAAGCCTGTTCAATAAATCCAGGAGTATTTAGAGGATTAGTAAATTTTGCATTTAAATTAGATGTTTCTATGACCGTTTAGAATGAAATACCTGACTGCCTGCCACAAATATACCATGAGGAGATAAAGACGGAAAGTATAAGAGCTTCCTTTGAAGACATCATGGCTGATGACACAACAAATTACCTTGTTTTGTGGTACGCAAAGAATGGGAAAATATTTGAGCGTTTTTGGTTATTCCTTTATCCAGAAAATTAAACTGGAGATAGCATATCAAAATGTACTTCAGAATAATTGGATATAATCCTTCAAGGAAATGGGCAAAATTTGATAGCTCAGATATTTTATGCTGCAAATGTTTTGAATGGTAAAATAGCAGAGTTCAAAAATAAAAACAGTTTATGCACATTTCATTCACTGTTATGCACATCAACGTAATTTAATAATGATAAATACAGCAAGTATTTCCCGGAAAGCAAGAAAATTATTTTTCTAATATTCTAGCAATTCCAAATTCTTCTCAAGCTCATCACAACGTGTGTCCATTCTCAAGAAGCATGTGGAAGTCAACATTTCACGTCCGTCTTCGACAAGGTGGAATTTTAATTTATTGATTATAAACATAGTTCATGAAAATTTGCAATCTTTAAAAAACTGCTTTACTGAAATTTAAACGATATCAAATACAAATCAAACCATTGCAGAAGCAACAGGAATTTTAAAATGCCTGAAAAATGATAATTTAAAGTTTGGATTAGAGCTTTTTCATCAGATTATGCCTCTTGTTGAAATAATTTACAACTAAGTGCCATCTCGAGGAATTGGTGTGCTTAAAGTTAATTATCATGTAACAAAAAATTTTAAAAATGCTATTTTATAATTGAGTAATTTAAATATCCTTCGATGACATCCAAGGCAAAAGCAAAGGAATTGAGGGACTGTGCATGTGTTGATATAATGGACAGATGTTATTACACTAAATTATTTGTAGCAGCTAAACTATTCAACAAAGAATGCTTCTCGAGTTTTAGGAAATGAACATCCACAGAAGAGATAACTATTATTTCTGAATCATATCCCATAATTGATAAAGAAAAGTTTGAAATTGATCTAAAGTTATTTTTCTGTAGTCAGGTCTGATATTCATGAATATTGCAAAAGGATTGAGCTGCTGAAATTTGTCTTGGAAAATAATATAGATGATGTGTTTAGTAAACTAATGAAAGTCATTTTGACAGCTTCTATGACTTTATCAGAGACTGAACTCTGATTTTCAATATTGAAACAAATAAACACTTTTCTAAGAAACACTATGAATTCGGAAAGATTAAATGCGCTTGCAGTATGTTCAATGAAGGAAGCTTTCTCAGTTAGTATCCAGAGATCAAGGAGAGAATTATTTATCGTTTCACGTAAATTAAAACAAGAATGGATTTCATTTTTAAATGAAGGAATAAAACATGAGCTGTAACAATTTAAATTAAAATAAGTAATATTTGTAATTAAATTATGTTTGATTTTGTTCTTTTAGGATTTTATCAAGTTTCTGAATAAATGTTTGTTTCCTTTACACAATTTTAAAATAAAGGCTAAAAAATTTCTGCTATAGTATCCCCACTAACTTTAGCTACGAACCGCCACTGCTCTGAGAGATATGCACGCTGAATTCGACGAAATTTCTTTGAATGCGAGACGTTTGTAATTTTACAAGTAGAACACATCTATCTATTCTTTCCAGGAATAATATTGGTTACCAGTTTCAGCAGCCAGGCGATGCTTGAGAGATTGTCCACTCCAATTAATAAAATATCTCCTATCGCGATCTTACAGCCATCTTTAAATTTCTTTTTACTGAGAGCCTCAAATTGATACTTCTATTCAGACTTTAAGGGTCAACAGCATAAATATCTGGAGTACTTCAATCCTTGTTGCCTTGCAGGAATAACGAAGTAAGTATAGGGACTAATTGCTCATCTTCATTCTGGTATTTGAGAGGTCCAGAATTCGTCAATTCTTCTCAGTATCATAGGTTAATCACCATTTCTTCATGAATGTAGCTGTGATCGACCTAACATACTTTCTAAGAAATTTCTGATTATTCAAATCAATCGCTCCCACCTATCAACAGGTGGATGGGAGCGACTATTGGTGTGTTAAATTTCCAATCAATAGTATTGGTAATACTATCTTCAGCAATTTCCTTCCAATCTAAGTCATGAAGTAGATGGGCAGCACTAATGAAATTGGAGACAATGCTGTAGTAAATAGTTGGTCGTCTGTCCCGTCTTACAATAAATCTACGGAGAGCCATCAAAATGTTTGGGCCGATAAACTGGTGACAAGCTCAAGATACACTTAGTTGATTGGGGACTGCCTACAATTACAAAATTTAGAGGCTGTAAAACCGTCTGAACTCGAGTGCAAAAAGAAATAAATACCGTAAGATATATTTCGATTATTTGAACCTATTATGAGTAGTAAAATCATATACAACAGGAATTGATGGGCTCTTGGGTATTCCTGTATATTGACGGCAGAACGGAATTAACAAGCTTATTCAAATGTAACAGGAATAGATAGGCCATGGGGATCTCTATACGTAAAGTATGAAATGCGTCGGCGCTTCAAACAGCTTTCTTTCAACAAGCCATTTTTCCACTCAAATATAGATGAGAGTCAAATTTGAAATGCTTCATTTACGCAAGAACGTGCAGTTGTAATAATGATACAGTTAGTTTGAAATATAGTGATTTTGGAAAGTGGTTTTTTTTAAAGGTAAATGGGTATATTATTTGTTATGAACCTAATGTTCTAAATTTAATCAATGATTTAAAATCGCAAAATATAAATTTTGTTTTTCAATAAAGC
>BMAW01045945.1:0-19827 GCA_019974015.1 Nephila pilipes
TTTTGTGCAATTATTTAAATGCGTGATGTCATGAAGTAGTTTTAAAAGGGAAGGGAAAAGCTGTAAAAATTACAAATTAAATTAGATTCAAAAAAGAGCTCAAACGCAGAATTTATAGAGTCGTTAAGAATTGAGTTATTTTTTTTTTTTTTTATTTTCGTAATGGTCACCGCTGCTGGAACATAGAAGGAACATTGTTAATAGTTCATGGGAACCAAACTGAGATCTTAAGGGAATAGTTTATTCATGTAATTTATTAACATTAAAGTGAAATTGTGTCATTATAAAAAGTTATTTTTGAGTTGCTGATTTCGTATCATTGTGTCAGCTTAATTACGATTTTCATGTAATTCGTCTTATAAGGTTATAAGTGTCAAAAGCATTTAAAAATTGATATTTCAAAGTTAAATATATATTTTAAATCTTGAATTAAACAAAAAAAGTTTTTTTTAATAGAGTTTAATGAAATGAGTAAAATAATAAATATAATTTTAAGAAAATTATAACTTATGCTATAGAAACTGCTTAACAGTATATAAAAAGTTTAATAAATGGATTCCATTAGTATTATATTATTTATGAATTCTGAGTTTCCCACAACTATGTAAAATAATACAAGAAACATTCAAATAGTTGTTTCTCAAACCTGTAAACATGATGATTTTAGGCTTTTAGGTTTTAATATCTATTTCTTATAAGTGATAATATTTAAATCTTATTATCATTTACAGCTGCAAAAAGAAAATTGTATTGCGAGTAATCCGTATGATTTTTGAACTAAGAACATCAATCAACATTATTCGTTACTGTATTAAATATAAAATAATGAATGTTTCATTAAAATATTAGAAATATATCAGTTTTAAATTGAAAAAAAGTTACATAAATAACTAAAATTACTCTTATGATTTGTAAGAATTTTAAATGAGGTTTTATTTTACGATTATTTCAATTTATGTACTATTGCTGAAAAAAAAAGAGAAGGAATTGCATAAATTCATAGTTGAGGAAATTTTGCCTCTTCAGTCAGAGAATTAAATCCATACTGCTATTTCTTTCTTTCTGTACAACATTTTTATTGCATTTCTAATTTCTAAAAGGATGAAACAACAACAAAATTTATACTTCTATTTTGATGTTTTAATATTTAATATATTTTTCTTACTTTTATTAATGTATTAGTATCAACTGCAGAGACTACACGTGCAATACTTTTTTAATGTTAGGAAAATTAAAGCTGTTTTTACATTTTGTCGTTTAGTATTTATTATTTCAAAATCGTTCACTTTGAAAAAAAAATAATGTTGCCCAACAAAATAAAACTCTTTTTTAAAGCAATCGGAAATACAAGATTAATTTACAGATGAAAGATTTCAAAAGCCGCTCTATAACTATTTAAAATCTATAAATAAAATAAAAAATCCACGAATGAATAAAAGAAAAAAACGTCGTTTTACTAATGGTTATATATTTAAAACACATAATTAGTTAAAATCAAATTGAAGTGTATAACCAACCCAACAGAATTTCTTTACATTTTGTAAATTATCCTATTTTTAATTTCCTAAAAAGCATTTTTTATTCTATTATTCATATGCTTTTTGTGACGAATTATGGCAAACTTCGTTGTTGTATTTTTTGATGCAATTAATCTAGTTTTTGAAATACTTCCCAATAATAAATATAAAAAAAGGTACATTTTATTTTTATTTTTTTCAAACATCATTATTTGATTCTGCAGCGACGATGTAACTGTTATTTCAAAAAGGGTATTGAAATAAAAAAAAAAGCTAAATAAATAGCTGAAATAAAACACTATTGCATCATCATTTAAATGTTTCCCAAGTTTTTGAAGAATTATAGCACATTTTATGAATGTATCATTTCTACTGGAATCTTTTTTAGTTACTACGTAATGATTACCATGGAAGTTTTCCTCCACATACGACTAATATTTGACTCTAACCTTTTAAACTGAAGAATGGAGACTACATATTTTAATAATATTTCAGGAAAAATACTGATTACGCTATAAAAAAATATTTCCTGGATAATTTAGACTACCGATAATCATTTCATTTTCCAAATGCAAAATGTAAGGAACATGTGATGTGTTTTTACATGCCTTTTCTTTTGAAAAAGTTCACGAAAGGTTATTTGAAAGTTTTGGGACATACTCATAGCACATTTCAGATTTAAGGCAAAAAAATTTTAAAAATAATTTATGCTTCGTTTTAAATCATTATTTTTTGTTTCTAAGTTTGTTTTGTTATAATCATTATTTTTTTGGTATAAAGTAATAAATGTGCTCAGTAACTCATACAGGAAATAATTTGTAACTTTAATTCGAAAACCATGCTTTAAACGTAGTAGGTTACCTTAACTTATTTAGAATATTGAGACAAAGGGATGTATTTAATAATTTAGGTACATAATCTCAGCTAATTAAAATTTAACTTTTATATATGAAATTTAAAATAAAATTGGTATTACACTGTAGAGTAAATGTATTGTATATTAAATTAGGACAAAATCAACTTACACAAACTGTCATGAGAAATATATTTAAATATGACTACCTGTGAATACGCTAGTGCCGCCAGAAAATAAATACTAGTATATACCAGTTTTTCTATAAAAACAGATTCCACAATGATAATCTTAAGCAAGAAAGATTTATACATTATAATTATGGAAAATAATACAATGTTGTGCATTTATATGAATATGTTCCAAAACCATCTTTGATACTTATTTATCTTAATTATGAAATAAAACACCAATAGAAGATCGGCTCTTGTATGCTATCACTGAATCGATTAGTAATACAAAACATGATTGAAAATCATTGCCTCCATGTCCAAAACTTTTTTTTTCATTTGTAAGTCGATTTTCAAACTTCTTGTTGCATTTAAAAACACATGTATTTTTCCTGTAATGTTTACTTTTTCTTTTTCCTTAGTGTCATTCATGTATTGAAAGATGGAGAAGATCGTCACTCCTACATGAAAATGAATTAGAAGCATGTGACGTGTCATTGCACTTGACTTTGTACATAGACTTCTTCACGTCTTCCCAAAGATAAAAGTATACCTTAACTTTTGAGTGCTATGGGTCTTTCCTGTTTCCTAATCAAAAATTGCCAAACAATGCAATAGTGCTTGTCTTATTCCCCGTTCAAAAATGCCAAGGAGCACTATTGCACTGTTTTCTGTTCATATGCTATAAGACTAATTCTATCCGATTAGAGTTAGTATGATATTCTTCTGAGCTTAAGTAGAGTCACTAACATATTGAAATCATATAGAAATATAATTTAAATATTTTATTCAATATATAAAAGTATGTACAGTAATACGTTTACAACTTTTTTTGTGTAATTTATAGTATCAGTTTACCATAAAACACGCATCGTCAGAAACGAAGCGTGCTGTGATTGTTTGTTTTACAGTCTAAAGCTCTGACACGTTTTGAACAGAGCAGAAAATCACAAAAATGCTAATTGATATGGTTAAGATATATCTTTTTGGTTCTGAAGTCGTGCTGAAAGCAGCTATTAAAGTATAGTGTAGAAAACAACCACTGGTTGGAATTTATGTAAAAGTGTAGACTCCATTAACATAAAAGACTCATGCTGTTTTCAGGCATAACAGGAACTGTGAATGTCGGGTAATAAAAACAATTATCGTCATGAAGACATTATTTTATAATCAAACCTCAATTTAACAGGTAGATCAAGTCAAAAATTATTTAAACAATAGAAATTAAAAAATGTGTTCATATTTAAATTTGTGTGGCAGGAATGTCTTTCTTTGAAATATATTTCGTTACAGCATGAAAAGAGCTGACATTCATTGCTGAAATGAATGAAATATTATGCATTTCAATATAATGAATTATTACGCATCAAAATTATGAATGGTTGTTCTGTAAAAAGACGATTACACAAAAATTAAGCAGGGGATAATTTCAAATTCTTAGAACTTTGGGTGAAGACATTCGTCAGAGCATTCTCTCTGCAGGCCGACATTTAATGGACGTAATTAAAAAAAAACGATAATGTGAGAAGACATAGTGTCTGACATTCCACATTAACGTTTATCACATTTAAAATACATTATTCATATATAAAAATATTTATTTCTCTTCGTCTGTTTGTTTGTGCTTAGCTATTTCAATAGATTTCCGTACTTCTGACCTTGTATAATGTAGAACATATTGTATTAGGGAAAGAATTAACTTACACAAACTTTGAGAAGCAATATAATTGAATTTGCTGACTGGTACAGTCACAAAATTCAGACTAAAAATATTTTTTCAAATAAAAACACCTCAGTTTCGTTCTTATATTTAAACATAAGGAAATATAAGAATTTAAGTTTCCTCCTCAAGTTTCTTGTTAAAAGCTTCCTTTAACAAGAAACTTGAGGACTTAGGATTCAAAAAACCGCAGAATTGAGAATATTAGAAGAATTTTTTTTTTGTTTTTTATTTTCGTTATTTGATTACAACTCAAAATTATGAAATATCCTCAATAGAAAGTGCATTACATCTTACATGGCCTCATTGATTTGGAACTGAACCTAATAATAATCCATTATTTATTAGTTAAATAAAGTTGTAAGTTATTAATGCGATGTATAAAGAATGCATTTATATTTAAAATTTATACAGAAGATGTAAGAATATGTTTCAGTGAGATATATTTTGTCACATCTGGAAAGGAGCTGACATTCCCTTTTGAAATGAATGAAAGTATTATGCATTTTAGTATAATTATTTGTGAATCGTATATCCATATTGTATTTTCTAGTCAGTGTTAAAGGAATGGAAACTTAAAGAAAAACGAATAATAACGGAAAGGATTCTTCGGAGATGACACAGACATCTGGGAACTCAGAGATTGATGATTTTTGGACAGAGTGAATCTTACTCTTTGCATGGGCAGTTAAGAATTCAAAATCACTTTTTGAATTTCACTAGCTCAGAAAATTGCTATTGTTAACACATTTTTTTTAATAAAAAGATTAATTTAAATGATCTATTAATAATTAATTATTTCCGGTTTTTAATTATATGAAAAGCATTGTTTTTACTATTTTGAATATGAATTGAAAACTCAGATGCACCCAGATTGAGCAAACAGATTGAACAATAATGAATTTAGTTTGAAGAAAAGACTTATTAATATTATGAAATAATATTCTTCATTATGAAGTAGGTATATATTTATTTTCTGTGTGTTATAAAGTTTAGAGACACTTTGACATATTCCAGTTATAGGGAAACTGTCAAATTAATGGATCAAATGCACAACATAATTTAAATATAAAATGCTTCGTTAAACGGAAAACAGCATAATGTTCTGAATTATGTAAGATGAATATGTGATAAAAAATACGAATCAACCACATTTCTGATTTGCTACAAATATTTTAATAATTTTTAATTTTGCATAATAATTCATTCAACACGAAATGGAAAGAGTTCTTAAATGAAGGGCATTAAAAAGTTTCTGTTACTTTTTTTAGTATTTATAATTTGTTTCTTAGTTTTGCTTAATACTTTTGATTGCATTCAGCATCAGTAGAATTGTGGTGACTAAAATTCAATTAACACATTTGAACCGTAAAAAATACTTCTACGAGAAACTAAAACCAGAAAATACATGTCTGAATTTTAGAAATACTCAAAAGTCAGATGAATGCAATAGATGTAGAACGATGACAGAAATTTTTTTTCTTCTGAGGTATTAAATCCAATTCTTACAAAGGAAAACTGGTCTTTTAGCCTTGATCAACATCAAATAACTTTGAGTCATAAATTTAAATATACCATTCATACCACTATGCAAAAATAGCCTCTAAATTCCTTAATAATTTTTTTAAAAAAAACATTTCTGCTCATAACCCAGACTCATAAATCAATATACCTAAAAATATTCTGATTAATTTCTAATTTCTCATCCCTTTTCGAATTTTAATGCTTAAGTCCTATTTATTCTAACATCACATTTCTTCACCAATCGTAATTTAACCTAGAATCCATTATATCTCATCATAATGTCCATATATCTCACACAAAAAAAATTCCTCACTTATTCTAAACACTGCTATTCTTATACACTTAAAATACGCAGTTCTGAGGAAGGGAAACTGAAGATTCAATCACAAAAGTTCACGAAATGAGGAGATTAAAAGCCGTAAGACACATGTGCTTCAAATTAATTTGACAAATTTAAATTTAAATAGAAAGAAGTGTGTTAGAAAATTGTTTGTTTTTAAATCAGATGAAGAAAATGCACATTTTCAACACGTTAAAATTTAGAAAATAGAACAAAAAGAAAATTGCAAAAAAAATTTATACGTTTTTACATATTGTACTTAATACTTATTTTTACTAAAAGTCAGTAACGTCTGTCATAAATGTTCTAGAAATTCTCAAGTTTTCTCGTTTAAACATATTTTTCAGCAATTTGATACACTTAAAAATTCAATAATTTTGTGTTTTAGAAGCTTAAAACTAAATTACATTATTTCACTTATTTCTTTATATTTCGATTTAAAAAATGAATAACTTTCAGATTTAGGTAACACAAAAATGTTATTATATAAAAAATATTATTTCAGTGTGTTCACTTAGGATATTAGTTTACTTAACTTGGAATTTTAATTTAATTACTTTAGTTTAACTTGGACTTTTAGAACTTATTTTTTAGTAAACTTTCATTCTAACAAAAGGTAATTTGAAAAATATTTGCTTTAAAAATTTCAAATAGTTTGAATTCATCAACATTTCATCTTATATATACAAAAATTGTTACAGCTAAGACATGCATTAGCTAAATTTCATCACCCTTTAAGACAGTAATAAATAAATGTTCGACTTGTGTATGTGTTCCTTTTTCACTATCTGAAGTTTCTTGATTTTGAAAAGATACTTCGATGATTCTCAACAGTCTAAAATTACCTTTTTCGTTAAACCAAAGATTCATCAGTAACATTTATAAATATTGATCGACATTGAAATTGAATTTTATTGACTAATGATCCAAAGTTGTAGAAAACATGAAATAAGCATGAGAGTACCTTTTTGTATAATTATAGATCGCTTAAGAATATTGGGTATGTTTCTTATGATTTTATGGAGGAGCCACAGAAATAAAGATTTAGAGAGAAATGGATAAGTTAACAAAATTGCAAAAGAAAAAGTCACTTAAGTCTACGCCTACTCACAAAATAGAGAAGTCTATAAGAATAAACTTAATTATAAAGAAATAAAACCCAATGTTATCATACTTTTGCTTCACAATTAATTGAATAATCAGGACATAACCCAAGAATTCAAAATATTTTACCCTTGAATTCGAAAAAGAATACGAAATAAAATGATATCAAGTTATTGAAGTTTCAGACGTATGCATACCGTTGGCATGGTGTGGAAGTTAGGAGGAGGTGCCATCTCAGGTGTTGTCCTCGTCACTTGATCGAGGTTCAAAATTAAGAGGTTCGTCACCAATAGGCCTCGTGTTGCTTCTAGTTCCCCGTTACAAAAATCAAACCAAACCAGACATATACATAATTGATATTATAAATACTTTTAATATAGAATATGTTTCAAAATCGAATGACAGCATTAAAATCAAAATAAAGAAGTTTGGCAAATGTAGTAACACATTCAAATATTAAAACACATCCGATGTGAAAAAGAAAAAGTTGAAATTATTAATATTTAAATAATAACTGAATAAAAATTATTTGATGTAATAATCTCTTTCATAATTTATCTATGCATATAATCTTAAAATGTTGAAAATTCTTTTTCCAGGGCATATAAAAATGTAATTATGCAACAATTAAATATTTAATAACTGATAAATCATTTTCTCTTTGATACTTTGAGAGCTTACTTCCATAAAGTTAGTACGATATTTGTGACTTTAAGGTGACGAAGTGATTTTTTTCTATCATCATGGGGTCAGTAAACTGGGGGAAACATTCTAGCGATTTTTACCTGTGTTCTTTTTTTTATTTTTGACCCTATACCTTTATTAATTATTTCAACCCTCCCTCTTTTCTCATTTATTTCCTTTACAAAGTACTCTAAATCACAAATACAAGTCTTGTGTAAGAATACAAGTCTTGTGTTAGAACAAATACATGTATTGTGTAATTTGGCGTCTGATTCAGAATTTTTTTCTTTTTTAAAAAATTCCCTCTTTAGTTTGCCGAATTTCAAATATTCCTTATTATTAAAATATAGAGTTTTTAAAACTTATGAGCAAAAATCTAAGAGGTGATAGAAAACATCTAAACAAGTAATTTCCAACCTACACTGCTCAGGCGGATTGCAAGTGTTGAACCGATAGACGGTGCTGCAATGAAAAGCATAAAATTCTAGTATTCTTGCACGTCATCATTTCTGTTATGGATTTCATGAAGCATGGCGACGAACAGTAATCAAGAAAAGGTCATCATCGAAAACTTCCTTGTCGTCTGCCCGTAGTTTCCTCCCTGCCTCCAGAAATTCACTTTAAAAATGACGATGTGTGAGAAAACTAGCGCTTTATGCTTTCCATTGCAGCACACTCTAGCTGTTTACTGCTTGCTTTCCGCCTGAGCATTGTATGGTGAAAAGAGCTTGTTTAGATGTTTTCTATTACCCCTTAAATATTTGCCCATAAGTTTTGTACCACCTTGTATGAACAAAATTTGGATTTAACCTAAGTATTACTTAAACTGATATTTGTGTTGTATACCAAAATCAACACAACCTAAGGTAACGTAATACCTAAACGTAAGATATCTAATAACCTTAATACCTAAAATAAATATATTGATATATTTCCAGTTTTGTATCAAATGACAATATTAATACTAAAATTCGATAATTTGAGCAATGGTTATTTATAGACTTTAATGTTTTGAAGTAATTAACTGAAAATGTAATATGATTCAAACAGCTGTTTGAAACTGAAGAAATAACTATAATTTTGTGTAGAAATAGAAAGCACAATAGAAATTCAAATAGTATAAGTACATTATCGTCTTTGAAAAATACCTAAACATCAATTTTCATTACATCAGAATACATACACATTTTGTTTATTTTCTCTGTGAAATGCAAAACTGAGAAACTCAATCTCAAGAATTCTATGAACAAGAATGTTTGCTTTCACATGCAGGGAAAAAGATAATTGAATAGCGTATTTAGTGCTTATCAATAGAATAACATTAAACCCTTTCAGGAGCGGTGATATATGTTTAATACCACATATTTAGCACCCTAAAAATCTCTGTAAAATAACTTTTTTCCCCATACATTTATCTTCAAATGGTAACTTATAGTATTATTTATTTAAATTAGACAGCACAACCATGAAGAATGATTATAAAATTATAGCTAATTGAATCTAATGAAAGTTCTTAACAAGTCGTTGTTTTATCCCTTACAGAAATGCTTCTGAAATGTATTGAAAATTTTAAATTCGTCAGATAATCAATCTATATGTTTGAAACTTTATGCAAATACTGCTAAATACTTAAAACAAAATATATAAAATATTCTTTTCATACTTCAAACTAAGTGGTATAAAATTTATACCCCGCCTACATAGAGGGTTAGAGAGCAACAGATGGCAGCATTAAAATTTCCGAATCCGACTAATATATGACGGTTTACTTTATTACAGTGAAATGTAGTGGTCCTAAATATGTTATCAAGTGCCAGTGAGGCAAAAATCAGACTTATTCTAAGAAGAAAAGAAATTTAAATCAAGGAAAAATATTCAACTGCAAATTTTTGCTAAGTACAAATTCAGCCACCTAAGGTGCTCTTTTTCATAATTATTATTAAATTACTCAGTAAAATTAAAGAATTAAAAGGAAACGATGGAATTTAAAGAAATTGACTATAGTAAACTCTTCCGATATTAAAATTAAAGAAAACGATAAATTATTAAATTGAATACGTTTAAGATAAATGCAATTAATATTAAAACAAACAAAAAATTAAAAATGAATAAATATATATTTGCTACATGCAATTCAAATTAAAGCAAACGAAAAATTATTAAATTGGATATGTTTAAGATAAATGTAATTAAAAATGAAGCAACTGATAAAAAAATTGAAAATTGATCTGGTACGCCAAAACGTTTAACAAGAAATAATAGCCCCTTGGATGTTTAATAAAAATATATCAACGCTGTGCGTGCCCACGAAAAGACAACAAACAAAAGCTCAGTGAAAAAAAAAATTCTCAAAACCTAAGCTATTGCAAATAAATAAATAAATAAAAAAATTAAAACAAAGAAAAAACGAAGGGTGAGTCTTCTCAGGCATCTAATATAGAACTGGCTGGAGACAGCAGGTTAGGGACTTGTTGTTGATGATAGACATAAGACATGCAAACGATAATTGATGTACAGTGTAGCATGAAATAAAAGTAGACGAAAAGTTGCCTACAATTGAGGGACGACAGTAGGGGTCCATTGCCTCTAGCGGTGAACTTTATCAGAGAATCTAAGTAAACTAAGATGTAAAGCATTGAAAAAAGGTTTTTCAATGGATACAATACAGTAAAGAGTTACCCGCTTTGTAAGAAGAACAGAGTCCTCAGCGTACAACCCATAAATATTTCAGAATAAGGACGGTTGTCCCTTTTCTCTTTTTTTTTTGACACATTTGTCCATCACATATGTCGGAGTGAACATTTCGAATGCTAATAATTACCGTGGATGGCTGCTTTTTCAACTCTTATGGATCTATTCTTACTCTTAATTTTATTTAAAATAGCCCTATCATCACATTTTAATTAATATCTTAAATATATACATTTCTAAAAAATATTTTTAAGAGAATGCCACATTGGGACTTTCGATTGAAAAAACTTGTTTGCTCCCTTCTGATGGATCGGAGTTACCTTCAGAAACAAATGAGGAAGAAAAATATTTTTACACTACATGCAATAAAAGATATGTCTCATTTTAAATAAAACTACGTATGCTTTTCTACTAAATCTGGTTTATTAAGTTTATAATGTAGTTATATCATTAAATTATGAAAATCATATATGTATAAAACAGTTATACTCAAATTAATGAACACATTTTTGCCCAAATTATCATTCATAGAAATAAATATACTTCATAAAGTTCTTATTTCTTAAAAGTGTTTTGTGATCCTAATATTTCCCAAATTAACTAAAATAACATACTTTTTTTTACGAAAGTATTTATTACTAGTTGATACCCACCTGCTTCGTAGGACAGACGATAATATAATATTTTGGAACCTATACGTAAGATATCAAAAAAAAATTAAATTTTTAAAACGTTAATGATAATCTAAATTTAAAATTTTAAGAAATTGACTGTCTGTAATAATGGTTATCCTCGACTTTCAAATATATGAGTAAAATAAATTTTTTAGTAAGAAGTCACTCCATATAGTTATATATATATATATATATATATATATATATATATATATATATATAATATGGATAAAATTCATTCTACCGTATACATGTTACATCGAGTATTGCCAAAGATGCAACCTTTTGTCAGAAGATTCATCATACGCTTAACTTTCAAATGATATACTTTCGCAATGGCATCGTGTCTATCATAAGATTTTTGTCCTTGCCTCAAGACATCTTTGATTTCTGACCATTTAGGATTTCAAGTGACTGCAATCCTTACAAAAAATCGTGCAGATTGGGACGGTCGAAATGTTTTACGTATGCCATAGCCTCTTGAGTTCGTTCATGCATGTAGCGAGGTCCTCCAGTAAACGAAGATTGTCTTGCGTGTGCGCTACTCCGTAAAAAGTCGCAATTTTAGTATTTTTCAAAATTCCTCTCTAAGTTTTGGAGCTAAGGTACTCTTTCACCAACCGTGGGATTCCAAACTCATTTATTTCTGCCACTAAATATGAACGTTTCTTATTTTCGAACTGTACGAAATTTCACATAAAGAGCCCCTTCGCCAAAATCTTGCCAATCCTAAATCAACGCTTCAATATAAAATTATTTGGTATTTTTCCATTTCGCACACGCAAATCTCACCAAGTAAACTTAATTGATGACAATATACAGTATACATATAAAAAAATATATTCCGTTTAGCAACAGTCATTTTATTTTTGGCGATAAAGTCCCCAAAAATAACGTAACCGATGGATAAGAGTAGATTAATGGATGGAAATTAGATTTTGGATAAGACTTCCGTGAAATCCGTTCTTAGTGAGCGTCTACATCGCAAAATGAGTAATTGTGCTAAATTTCAAGTCAATCGGGGTTGCATAGTCTTTGAGATATTCAATTTATAGTTAAAATTTATAGTTAAAAAATTTAATTAATTTAAATTTAAAGTTAAAAGATATTCAATTTATAGTTAAAAATATTCATGTTATTAAACGCTCATTTGCGTTTTATTTTATTTATATTAGAAAGAGTTAAAGAAAACTGAATACATCTTAAATTGAGATAAAGGTTTTTATATGAACAATTTTCCCCACAAGTAAAAGAAAAAAAAAACCAAATCATTTATAAATTAAAGAAATTAGTTTTCAAATTTAAACTGAAAAATTCAATGGACATTGTTACAAATTTTGTAACGTTCGGCTATTCGGCTAACAACAATTTTCTCTTAAACTGGGTGACTTTTTTATAAATAATATATATATTACAAAATAGGAGCCAAATTAAATATAGACGAAGCTGGAAGTTTTCAGATAGGTGATTGTGAGTAATAGCGTGTAGTCGTAGTAAACGAGTGTAAACTTCTATCGTTAGCCAAATGACAGTTGAGAGGAATCTTCTAGAGAAAGTGGACGTTGATATATGCACTCAAACCACCAATTAAGATAGCTTTAACAAGTAGGTAAGAAATACATCTAATTATTATGCTGTACTAAATTACATGGGTTATTATTCCATCTATTATTTCATTAAAAAAATAAATTGTTTCAAGTATAAATGTTTCATATATTGAATGAGATTTTTATTACTTAGATTTTCATTTAAGAATTATTGAATGTTTAAATAATCTTTACCGTGTTCAATGAAAGGAAGTGTTATAATTTGATAAAACAAACAAGCAAAATTTCTGAATAATATTTATAACATTATTTTACAAGGAATTGCTCTTGGAAGAATTGATGCTGGTAAGAAAGACTTTTAAACATTTTCCGAGATTTTCAGCAGTGTATGGAATGCATTCACTTGAAGATAGTCATTCGGAAGGTTAAACACAAGACAATGCAAGTGTACTCACAACTGTAAGCAAGAAAAAAAAAAGTAGGAGTGAAACTTAAACAATCTCATCAGCCACTATGGCCAAGTGGTAAACAGCACCACATAAAAGTAATAAAGTGTTGGTTGAAGAAGAAAACACGATGAAATCCTTTTAACGAAAATAATTCAATGAAAATTAAGTTCAGGGAATGATAAAAAAAAATGCATAAACCACTCTGTTTGCTGTGTTCATCCTATTTTACTAATGCATCTGTAGTTTAAAAATCCCCATCTTCATCATAGTTAGGGAATAATTACCATTTTCAATATAATTACCTATTCTACACAAAAGTCATTGCGATTAGATATCTTTAGCTGATAGATTCTTGTTTTCAAATCTAATAAATCAAATTTTAATGTCCTGATGCTGACTTTCTAAAATGAATCTTAAATATTTTTAACGTAAATAAAAAAAAAAAAAAAATTGAATGTTAAACCTATCTATCAAAACCGAAGTTAAGATAAGAATATAATTCATTCAAAATTGTTATAAATGGTATTCTTATATATGTTGTTTGAATATTAATTTCTAAAAAAAATAATTGTAGCCTTGCATTATTATCATCGACGCTTAAAATACAGTGTGATTATATTTAAAGTTAAACTCTCAAAATATTGTAAAAATGAGCCCTTGGTTAGAATGACCGGAACATACGTGAAAAAAGGGGAAAAGTATGGAAGACGAAAAAATAATAGTTCAGAATTTTAGAAATAAAATTATGCTTTACAAGTTATAAAACGTATATGGGTTTGGATAAAAGTGACACATGCAACCCAATGCGATGGTCATTGTGGTAAGTAGGGGATTTTTAGTTGAAAGGCATCCACCCCAAAAAGGAGGTGCCCTATCAGATAGGGAAAATGAAATCGGTTTTAAACTGCCCTGATATCAAACACCACTGAAAAATCAACAATGAAATTAGTTTTTATCTGCCTCGAGATTTGCTCGAGAAACGTTCAATATGCTGTCCACCATTTTCTACCACATGATCAAATCGAGAAGAATGTTCCATAACAATTCGGAATGTATTAGTGCTGCTGATGGGAATACGTTACGCCATGCGTAACCATAAGGATTAAAATCAAGTGATCTTGGCCGGTGTGTTTATTGGAAACTGATCATTGATAATTCTGTAATTTCCAAACTGCATGCTGAACAGCTACATAATAAGATTTGCAATGTGAGGAAGGGTGCCATTTACTACTAGAACGACGTTATTGCGCCATCGTACATCATTGACGGTACTGGTAACAGACCACCAAGACCTGTCTTATGGGAAAAATGGCCCTATGATAAACTATGTCATATAAACTTACACTACACAGTTGGTTTTGTAAAAGGAAGATGTATTGCTTGATATCCAAATGGATTTTCCGTTTCCCATATTGTGTAATTTTGAGAATAGACATATCCGTCGATATAAAAATCGGCCTTATTTGTTAAAAATACTCCATGGCCATTCATTGTAACTTCCATGCTAGCCAGAAATTTTAGAGCAAAAGTGTGTCGCTCTAACTGGTCAGAAGGATGCAAGTTCTTAGCATGGAATTTTTTGAAGGATAGCATTGCGAGAAGTTTTGTAAAAGTTTATCCATCGTGTTCACAGGTATCTCTACCCATCGGGAACTTTCGAATTCCCGAAAACTGAGCATTTGCACATCTTTGCATTTCCATGTTCTACTGATGTCGAAGCAAATGGATTCCATCTTCAACGAGATTTTACATCAAATGAGCCTGTTTCTTAAATTTCGGAATCATTTTCTGAATATCATCGGTAGACATCGGGCTGTAACATTTCTTCAAAACGTTTAATTTTTTGAACTTCTCAGAGCTATAACCACACATTCATAGTTCTTGCAAAATATCTTCACAGGCAGAGTACGATCCTTCATTGAGAGAGCCACGACGAGCTTCATAGACGCAAAATGAAGGAAACGGTATGTATCCCATATTTTATAACAAATGTAATATGTTCTTATACATAACCTTCTTATGCCTTTTTCGACATATAAATTCCCATTTATGGCTAATATTTATAAATATTTTTATTCTGTGCATATTTTCAAGTAAATTTCAGGTCATTCTGACCAATAGCTCTTATAACACAGCTTTTTAAAGGTTGAACTTTAATTACAATCATATTGTATCTTGATTGAAAAAGAAAGTATAAAAAGGGGCAGCTAAATTTTCAAGTTTACAAAGAGAAATGAAGCTTCATCTACCATTTTAAAATTGATTTTTGAAATCATAGTTATATACTCAATGCCATAAAAATTTGCGCACCAAGAAAGAGAAGTAATAATAAAAAGAAATTTTACATACCTAAGTAGAACGTAGATATAAATTAGTGATTTCTGAGGAAATACCCAACATGTTCAATAGGCAACATGTCTGAAAGATAAGTCAAGGAAGAATCTGTATCCTTTGTCCTGAAAAGGAAAGCTTAAACATTCCTATTGGTACACGGATAAACATCTTCCTGTTGAAATACAGCTCCATGAATGCTTTGAAGAGAATCCTGGGGGAAGGAATTTTTGAACTCAGCTTTCCATAGTGAAGCAAACTCCAAAGAATTGTTGAAGCAAACAATGACACTCATGTATTAATACTCCAACATTATAATAACTGTCGAGATGACACTCGACCCATTGTTGCCACAAGGAGGGGTGTCGATCTTCCAGTCAAACGTTACCTTTCATTGTCATGTCCACATTTTCAGCACGTTAGGTTCTCTGAGATCGCTGCTTTCTCACTCTCATCACTTTTGTAACACTACTCGAAGACTATTGTTCGGTTAGAAAAATCAGCTGTATTGGTCCCCATTTAAACAAATTTACTTTCTCATATCACATTCGATTTTATCGTCGAGATACTGTAGCTTTTCTTGAAGTATTTACCACTGACAGAAAATTTAGACTATTTTCTACGTGCAGTTTCCACCTTTTTTAATTTATAACTGCAGTTTAATTTATAACTCGTCCTGTTTACTTACTCTTGACTGACGATATTTCTGTCGACTTGTGGGATCGAGCCTTGATGACACTATAGACCTGCCATATGGTGGAGCTGATATAGGTTGAATCTGGACTAGATCTCAAGTCCTACTGTTGGCATTTGGAGGGGGAGGTATCAGTTCAATTATAGTCCTTGACGTTTAACCGAGGTTTAAAATTTCGAGATCCGTCTTTCGTAACACTCGTGTTGTTTTTCAGTACGACGTCACTAATAATATTAAAAGCTCTTTTATTTAATTTGTAAAAAACCGTACAATCTTTTAAATAGAACATTCGAATTTACATTTGCTGTAAGTTTCAAGTCACTCATGGGATTCCTTTTGTAGACATTATGATTTCCTTTTAACCACGAGAGAATTATATTCTACTTCAAGCTTAATTTCTGAGCCCGTGGTTTCAAATAAGAAAAACCAAATGAAATATATTGAAAACGAATTTATTCATTTATATTTTAAGAACATTTATTTCGGAAAAAAATAATTTGAAATTGTTAATACATTAATTTAATAGATGAAGTAATTTCATTATAATTACAGCTCTCAAATACATTTAAGTTTTAAAATAAATAAAGAAAAATTAAATTTACTATCGTATAGTGCACGGGGAATTCTGGCATTTCCTGAATAATTCATTGAACAGATATTTTAAAGCAGCAGATCAAGTAATATGCATTTCGTTAATTATGTCGTTCGATTCAAATGCAATTTTCGAGATCAATTACTTTAATTAATAGACAAATAAGTAGTTAAATAAATCTCTTGTAAGCTAATTTGGTCGTCTTTTGTTGAGTTTTAAGTCAATTAAACTTACGTAATGATCTCCAACATGAGAAAATTGTCTATTAGTCAACTCCGAGAACTTGGCTAGTTGCCCGGATGCTCAGATACTTTTAAGTCTAACTTTTCCAACAAGTTATGCGTTAATGCGTCACGTTCCACACTCTGTTTTGATCGTTTTCTTGATATGTTTAATGAACTGAATTCTCCGAGCGAAGAATTTTTATGGGTTTTTAATAGTCAGCTCAGTTGCAAGGCTTTTTCAAAACAATAAAAAGGAATAAGGGAGTGGAACATTTTTGAAGGCTTTCTTGTAAGTTTCTCACCTAATTTTCAGCTGATATTAAAGTGGGTGATTATCTTATTTATTATTTGTTTCAAATTATTTATTACAATTTAGGATTCACCGCCTGTTAACTGAAATATGAACCTTGAAATGCTTAAGTAACTGACCGAAATTGAAGAATCACAAAATTACTTATAAGCTGACAAGATGATGCTGGAGCACCTGAGACTTTTGGCTCTTAATCTCCATATCGGTGAGCACAATTTTGGACATCGACTTTTTTCCAGCCCAGAACTGAGTTTTTTTATTGAGAAAATTAATGTAGAATAACTTGAGATATGATCGATGATAAATGTGAAAGAATAATTAAAAAATTAGAATTAATGCTTAAAATTAAGATTTAGAAAACTCATTGTGAAAATTGTTTTTTTTTGGTTCAGTTTAGATGAAGAACAGGAGTAGGGGGGGGGGAGAGTGACGCTTCCGCCAACCAAATGGGGTTGCACCCTTCTGGAGTGTTGATTTGGCCGAAAAGAGTTTTAGAGTGTAGTAGTGAGCGTTAAAGAAAGTGCTGTGATTGGTCTGTTAGTTGAAAGGGGGTGGGTGGGGTGTACGTTATAGGAAAAACTGTGAATAGGAAAGGATATTTGGATTAAGTAGTTGTTTAAAAGAACCTTTTTAAGTCTTTTAAGGAGAGGTCAGTGGACAAAAAAAACTTATTTGAGGGAGTGTGAAACTTTTACCCAATAGCAATTTTAACCTTAATTATTCGAGTGTTATGATTAGAAAATGAAGAAGTGTTAATCCTAATTTTTTTAATGCAATAAGTATTAAATAATGTTAAATGAATCTTTTTGAAAATCACAGAAGCACAATAATTTATTTCAAATTTTCATTCTATTTAGTACGATTTCTAACTAACGGGAAATAATAATAAATACAACCACATAAAATGGAAAGTAAATGAATACTAAAATAAATAAATATTTGCTTCGAAAAGCTGAACAGTAAGTAAAAATATGTTTTTCCTAACAACTGATATTTACATCGTAATTTTAAAAGTGAACATTAGTCAAAAGATTTCATGGAATTGAATTAATAACAGAAGAAGCCCAACATTTAGCTGTTTCAAAAAATGAGTTAATTTTTAAAACTGTTGCTTGATCATTGATATAATATATGTTTATTATTGTTTTATTGAATCTGAAACTACTTAATCAGCTACAATAAGCTTTATCCACCAATTAATATTAAAGTATTAAAATCAGAAATTATCATATAAAGACTAATTCCAAAACAATTAATTGTAATTTTGTTTTATGCAATGGAAGCACACTAAGTGAACCCTATGAACTAGATAGCAACTTATACGGTTGATTGATTTACACAATAATGATGGTAAAAATATAGCTAAATGCACACTTATATGATCTGCATAGTAAAATATGGAATAATCAGCATCAATATTTTGTCTGCTTGTTGCAAAAAGCGACTGACAAAAGAATAAATGCCAGACAGGAACCCATATAAGAGCATTATTTATATTCGGCATTCAATATTAATATTCTAATATGTAGTTCATCAACTTAAGAAAAATTCCCATTTATCAGGGGTTTATTTCATTAATTATGTTTACGGAATTTCACACACACAAGGTAATACAAATAATTTATTAATTTTTCAGATTATTATTATAACTAATACATATTTACGAAGAAATAGATTTATGATACTATTATACACATTCTTTAATTAAGCCTAAGTTGAGATTATGGAAAATGTTTCAATAAAGATGTAAGATCGTAAATCTTACAAAAAGATAGTTTCTTGGTCTTTTCTTAAGATTTACAATGTTATGAACACTTTTTTCAGACAGCCGTTCTCGAAGTTTTCAAATACCCTTAATCTCAAATGTAATAATATTTTTTTCTTACCAGCTTTTGCGGTAGAAAATTTAAAGTGCAAGAAAAAATGTAATCACCCTCTTATGCGAAATTAAAGTTTGAAACAAGTAGTTAAAATATTAAAATTTGTTGAGGAAGAAAACCTTTTTACAAAAGGATAATCCTACTTTCAAAGAACAGAAAAAACTTTGAATCTTAGGCACCATGTGTAGCATACCAATTTTTATAGAAAGTGTCAGCACATTTTATGGGAGTTATTATTAAAGCATACAATTATTTATTAGTTGCTTCGCACGCATAATACATAGACATTTGTGCAATATGCATTGCGATAAATTTGTATGGATATATGTACATAGAGAAACTTTTAAGGTATATAATTTCTTAATTATGATAATATTATAATACACGTGTTTGCTTAGTGTTTTTTATAAATTATTTATCTCATTTAAATACATTTTACAACTTTATATTATGAGCATTATTTTACGTTACAATGATATTAAATTATTATTAACAGAAAAAAGACTGAATTTCATCAGAATAA
>BMAW01045947.1:0-20711 GCA_019974015.1 Nephila pilipes
AATATTTCTTTTTCTTCGCAAAAAGTTTATGAATGCTTTTTTTTTTTGCCATTTTTAATAAACCGTAGACATGGAATTTGGTTTTGAGCATATTCGAAGAATATTTCTTTTTCTTCTCAAAAAAGTTTATGAATGCTTTTTTTTTTTTTTGTCATTTGGAATGAACCGTAGACATGGAATTTGGTTTTGAAGTGTTTTATCTCATTTGATATATAAAGTCGTTGATAAAATCGTCTGCAAGCTTTCGAATTCGTGTATAAAATAAATATATATATTTGTAATCCGTCACTTCTACAGCAAATTTTAACCGGTTTTGTTTAGATATTGGAAGCAAAAAATTAAAATGATTCATTCTTTTGATAAATCGATGTTGAAGAATTGATAGGAAAGAGTTCCGTGATCGATACAAAGACGGGCCTGTGTGTATTTCAGTTGATAAATTTTTGAAGAATAAGAATACACACATATACATTTCATACATTTGGGTGGGGTGGGGGGAAATGCGTAAAGTTTGCTTTGATAAAATATTGGGTTAAAAAAATATTGTATTATTATGGTACCATAGATTTTTTTTTAAAAAAATATGACTTTTTATATTTTTTAAAATACATGATGCTTGAAGTGTTTTTTATGTTTCAGACTTTGTTTAATGTTTGAGTGTAAATTCCAAATTCATAAAACACTTCTAGTTTGGATTCAGTAAAAATATATAAATATATTAACTAAAGAGTTCGCATGTTTGTAATACATGTACTCGTGTACTATAACTAGTGTTTGAACTTTTGAAACAAAATTAAGTTTAAAAGATTTTTAAGCGTAAGAGATGATATATAAACTTCTGTATCGTGAGAAGAATTTGATTCTCATACAAAATAAATTCATGCTTATGATTACTTTTGGTCTTGTGCATCATTATGGGTAAGCCGCTAATGTTCCATGTTGCCCCACTTGTGATATCGCCTGATCTTGCTTGCTATAGAAATTCTATATTAATGGTATTAATGTTTTTTTTTTTTTTTTAAAAATTCTATTTCATCATTTGTAAAACCGAACTTAGGTTTCGGCTATCTGTTATCGAGAATGTACTTGTCTCTTCTCTATTAATTTTTCTTGTTCCTGGTATGGAGAATTCGTTATGTGTTTATATTCTCATTCCTGGAAATCCTTGATTTATATCTTGATCAATATGAACAATGTACAAATATTCTGCTTCTTATAAAGTAGTGAGAAGTTTGGAAATTCCATATATTTTCATATATAAACCGATAATTTTCGGAATATTTTCTAAGCTAAATTATGGGGGTCGGCCTGCTAGTTCGCAAAAAAAAAAAAAAAAAAAAAGGTGATACTTTTCCATTAGCCGTGAGCAAGCGATAAAGCGCCAAATATAGCACGTTGCTATCCCTTTAGGATATGAATTTTAAGTTTCTGAGGGAAAATTATTCCAAATAAAAACCATCATTCTTTTTGTGAAAATGAGTTGTTTTATTTTCTAAAGTGTTTCTATTACTAATTTGCCGAGTCTTAGCTAAATTGAAAAATCTGATGGTGGCAAAAATTTGCACCCAGCTGATTGAAAAGTACCAAAACATTCACTAGAATTGTTAATAGAACCTGTAAGTAATACTCACATAAAAATAGCAATGGAAGAAGAATATTACTAAAACCTTTTTTAATTTGTGGTGCTTAGAATGCAACATTTGGGCAAAAAGAAAAAAAAAAAGTCTAATGAATATTTAAAATGAATTTTTCATATTTCAGTCATATTAATCCCCCCCCCCCATCTCGTCTTATTTACGTGTTTTGAAGAGGGAGAAGGAATCAACTCTCATCTAATACATGCATAGACTAATATTCGGAAATATAAGTTAATATGAAAATTAGTGTGTTATTCTGTACGAAAATCTGTTTCCAGTTATAATGCTTTCCCCCTAACTTTTATCCAACACAGCCTTTAGCATTTTCAACTTCGAGAGAAATAATTTTGAATTCAATAATCGATAGTCTCGTAAAAGCAATGAATTAGTTTATATATGACCGATTCTGAAAGTTAACTATTAATGCGTGTTTTGTTGAACTCATTTAACGAATGGTTTCGAAGTGTTTACAGTCTTGAAAAGGAGTTCGTTAACCTTTATTGAATTGCGTGGGCAAATGGCTGCGATTTGTATGAAATTGAAATGTTGAGAAGAATAAATATGTAGTTATTTGGAGAATAACATTTCTATTAAATTCACGAGACTCTAAGAGGCATATGCTACAAGAAGACCTTGTTCTTTAATTGTTAAATGCATTTAAATCGTTTTACAAACTAATTAATAATACATTCATAAATTCTGTACTTTCGATTGTGTAAAGTAATGCATAATCAAGTATAATGCTTATTTCATACAAGTATTTAATTAGTCGAATGCAAATGTATCTTACGCATTTTCAAAATACACCGTTGAATGTTTATGTTATAAATGTTTGAAGCTTTACTTGGATGTAATAGCGTATAATTTACAGGTGATTTTATCTTGTGACGTTTTATGATTTTTTTTTATATGGTACGGAAGTCTGTGATTCCCGATATAATGTGTTTTGTTTTTTAGAAGGATAGCTTTAGGTGTTATGTGTTACAGTGGCGTTCCCAGAAATTAATTTTGTGGGGTGCGTATCGTCATTACCACGAAAGAAGCAATTTTGTCGCTTTGAATTACCACTTGGTAAAAAGTAAATAATACGCTATATCAGTCTTAATTCTCTTATTTAAAATCTTATTGAAACTATTGATATTATTTTATGAAGTAATAAAAATTTAAAAAAAAAAAAATGAAGATTATTTAATAAAAATAAAAATAGGACACCGTAAAAATAAAATTTGCATTTGTGGGGGTTGCATTTTCTATAGAATGCATCCCACCTCCTCTCTTTTTTTCCAAACACTGACCCAGAGAGAACAACAAAGTGTTTTTTATTCTTTTCACAGGAATCGGCTGAGTTGGAATCCTTTCTCTTCATGATGGGAAAAAAAAAAAAAAAATTCTGCATGACGTGAAAAAAATTCTTACTTTAAAATTTCAGAATTTCAAACATCTATATAACATTATAAAAGAGGAATTTGCCTGAAATGCTTCAATTCCCAGAAAATATCTTGGGGAGGGGGTTTACATGAGTCACTGTGCACCCTCCCCTCGAGTACGCTGCTGATGTGTTAATTAGGAAGTGACCATTTATATTTCGAATTCATTTTGGTACAATAATTGGTGCTTTAATTAATTTCATTTCGAAAAATATATTCATTTGTGAGAGAAATCTGACTTATGAATCGAAATCCTTTAGTGGAAGAGGTTGTAGGAAGGAGTCGTTATATTTTCCTAAAACTTTTTTTTATTTTTATCTTTGTTATGGACCGAAATTTATTAAAAATTTGATCATGATTTGTGAAATAATTTTACTTCCAACTTAATAATTTGTAGCTGTTTCAAGATAGCCAATTAAATGTTTATCTGTTATTATTCCAAGATTTGCTGCAACAATTTTGAATTCCTTCATTTCTCTGTTTCGCTCTTAGTTTTCTGAGTTGTGTTTAATCAAACTTTGCTTTCATCGATGTGAATATAGTTAACAAAGTATTGAATTAACGAAAATAGTACTGCTTTTGTACATGAGAACTTGAATTCAGGGATTATGATTTTACTAATTAATTACATTATTTATTTTCATTAATTTTTTTAGATACTGAAAACTAACAAATTAGTTAATGCGGATAGATATTGCTAACAATATGATTAACTATTCACTTTACTGTAGTTAAATATTTTCATCCACAATGACTACAAATGATTTCTGTAGTTTGTGCATGAATCTGTAATGTTGGGAAAAGTACGAGATTGAGAGGACAATAAAAAAAATGCAAATAAGTTATCCAATTTTCCATGTTTTATACTAAGTAAAAAAAGGGTATATTTTTATATGGAGAGTATAGGGAATTCAGTTTTTACGAGAACTCCACTTTGAAATTTCCGGTTCTTTGTTTACATTTTGTTAAGTTGAAATACGTATTTTTTTAAAAAATAAAAACGAATAAGGAATGCCACAGTTTATAAATTGACCATATAGTGTAGGAAGTATTGCTAGTGTGTCTGGCTTCAACTCAAAACTATTCTCATCAGAACAAAAGTTTCCTTCCTCCAGAACATGAAAGGGAAAAAACGAGGCGGGTCCTTTCGGACGATTTACCTTCGCACGTAAGTCCGTAAAGATGGCTTCGCTGCAGCCGGCTGTCTTCCCATCTAAAGGAAAAGTTGTTTTAATTTTAGTTCTTTTCTTTCTTTTTTCGTCTCTACTCTCCCCTTCCCGTGTGCTAAGATTCTTTCAGCTGCTTCTTAACCTTCAATGTATCCACGCATGAATACTTCAGGAACTTCCGAGCTTAGGGAAGAGTATAAGGTTAGGGTTGGTGAAATTCTTCCACGCGCGTTTGGCGTGCTTGGCGAGTGATGAATATCGCCAAGTGGAATTCTGTGGCGAGATTGTTGAAAGTTTTGATGTAATGGGATTTAATTGTAAAAATGCTGTAGAGATTTTAGTAAATTAATTAAGAGTTGAAAAAAAGAAAAAAGAATTATTTTACCATATAATTTATTTAGTCTTAAAAAAAGTCGGGTTAAATAATTTCTTTCAGAAATCTAGTTCTTAGAAATAATGGTATTGGCTTCATATTTCATTACTTTTTAAGAAGGCAAATGACAGTTACTTTTTTTCTTTTTCACCCTTTTCTAATACATCTTTTAAATTCATCTGAAAATTTATTATTTAAATTATTAAAAAAAGTACTCTAACTGACATTCATATAGATCATTCATTTAAATTAAAGAGTGACAAAAGTGGTAGTCCTGGTGCTTTATTTTGCATCCATTTAAAACCCTTATTATTACGATTACCTCTGAAATAATAGGATCTTTTAAAATTACATTCTTCTTTATATAAAGCCATGATGATAAAGTATTTCGCAGTCGGGGAGGGGGGAAATCGAAAACAATATTGCAATCAGAATCGAAAATCGAGGAATGGGAAATTGGTTCAGGTCAGTTTTTGCAGAAAAGTTTAAGATCTTGCGAAGATGCTAAAATGTTATGTTTTCTAATTGGAAATGCTAAATGTTTTTGAATCGTAATTTTTCGAAATTTTTTGATTTAAAATCATGTTATCATGCCGTTACATGATTACAGATTCGTATCAATATATTTGCAAAGCTATGTGTTTTCCATTTCATAATCTGTGTATTTCTTTTGGCTATAATTAATATCAATTATAAATGTATGTTGCATCTTTTTTTTGTTCAACCACAATATGAGCTATAGTTTCTTTATTTACTTTTTATATTGCGATATTAATTATTTTTCTCTGTCTTTTTCAGGTATGAAAATTTTGTTTTATCTTTGGATATTTATTATACATTGCTGCTAAATCTCTGGTATGTCATAATGTTGTTTTCATTTTATATTGATGAGTTGAAAAGTTATAAAGTACTCTATCGGTAATCCGGCAGATATTAAACAGAATCACCACCAGATTACTGAAAAAACACTAATAATAACGATTCTATGTTGCAAAAGCCACACACACACACACATTTTTGTATACATTTAGTACTGCACACGGAAATGAAGTATCAACATACGAAACATCTAAAGTTTTTTTTTTTTTTTTTTGGGGATCGCGCGTACAGTTTTGTGTTCATAACATACATTATTCCACTGAAGTAGAAGAAAGAAAATATTTTTCTATGTTCTTCTGCTGATTTGTCAGATCTTCTGTCGAAACCCTGGATTACTGGCAGGACCAGAAAGGTGAAGCGCTGGTTTATAAAAAAGGGAATACTGTATTGTCAATAGCAGTTAATAATTTATATAGTTTGTCAGTATACTTGATTATTAATATTATGTTCTTCGAATTTGACTTGTTTATTAACGTCGCATTTTGAATCAATACTAGGACCATTGGCAGCGGACTTCGTAATTTTGAACCTTCTTCAAGTAACAAAAAGGACGACCACGCTACGGGGATACTTGGAGCACCTACATATTTAATGTCATTAGCTCCTCTGCACGGCAGACTTTTAGTGGCATCAAGGCTCGAACGCACGACTCGACGGAAACAAACGGCGGCCGCGAGTTCGAGATTGGGATCACTAGACATCCGCGGCCACCTGGAATTTAACTGTATGCTAAAGATTGATGTTATATAAAAAAAACTGATTTGATCGCTTTGCTGTGCCACCGTAGTCTAGTGATTATGGTTGTTTCCGTTGAGTCGAGGGTTCGAGTCCTGTTGTCACTGAAGACGTGCCGTGTAACGGAGCTGATGCATTTTAAATCTGTCGAAGCTCTAAGCCCTCCCGTTGACGTGGTGTGAAAGTTAGGAGAGTAGGTGCCAGCTGAAATGTCGGATACGTCACTTAACAGAAACTCAAAATTACTAACTTCATCGTCTGTTGACCTCATCCAGCTTCTAATTGTGACTCTAATTAAACAATCAATCAATCGATGGCTTCGTTTCAAAACGCTTAAATTTTTTATAAATTTGGAAGTATTTATTTGCATATAATTCAGTTTTGAAGTTGTTAAGATTTCTTAAAAATGCATTCATCAAGACGAACGTTCAGAAGTAGAACGCATTTTTTTCCCCCATTAAATGTTATATTGAGTATAGAATACCAGATTTTTTTTTTAAAAAAAATTCATATAAAATTGTTAAAAAGTCGTGTAGAATTCGATGACGCAAAAGGTTTTAAATTTATAAATAACTACATTGTTCATAGATACACACACAAAATCAATAAATTTTCTTTCCCTACCGTTTATCAAAGAATATTGGCATAAAGGATTGTTTTAATAGGATAATATTATTCTAATATTTTACAAATTTAGATTTTGTAAAAATATGCATCATAAAGTACAAAATGCTCTATATAAAGACATGCAAACTAAACTGCTGCTTAGAATCGTTGCGAATAATTTGCAATGATCTTATTCATGAAGCGACTATGCTTATTTGTATGTTTTAGTAAGCTAATTCATTTTTATTTCACAATATTGCTATAATTATATATAAATATTTTGGAAGCACAGAATTTCAACGTTCCTGTTATTGAAGTTATCATGTATTGCACGTTGAGGTTATATGTTTACTGAATGGCGAGGCACTTGAATTGAGGGCGTGACTTCAATTCTAAAGATGGTGATCTTGAATAATGGTGTTGTGACACAGTAAATCGAATAAATATTTCAAGTTTTTTCACCTGGCGGAGGATGAAAGTTAAACCGATGCATCGATGCGGGCCTCGTCACAAATAAGTTATGATTCAAAATGATGAAATTAGGTGATTGCCAGATAGTAATTTCAAAATAAACAACTTTTTCTATTACCTGTAATTCTGTATATTTTTATAAGCAAAACTGGTATACTGGTAAATCACCGGAAATTCTTTATGACTGTCTTCGCCTAATGTCAAAGAATTCGATCGAAATTTCGAACTCATTCCCAAGCAAGAAAATTGTTCCTGTTTTCATTTAACTAAGCGACGTTGTAACACATTTATTCGTTTATGACGCAGTATTCTTAAAATTTAGGAGCGTTCCAAAAATACGCCATTTTTCACTTGAATACATAAAGACTAAAGGCCATTTAGCGGTGCAATATTGGAGATGAAATATGGAACAGTTTTTATACCAGAAAAAAGGATTGGTGCATATAGAAATGAGCTGATATAAAATATGCTGTTTTCTGAAAGATAGCGGAATCGGAATATCAAACTATTGTTCGAGCTCTTTTTTTTTAATAAAAAAAAGTGTTTCGACTTTGAATTTTTTTTTCTTTAACATTGCCCGAAGACAGCCTCTGCGAATATAAAATAAAAATTCTTAGTAATATATCATTTTATTTAATATTTGTTAGCTCTGAAAAAAGTTTAAAAAATGAATAGTATTCTGAACATAATTAATGCAAATATAATGAAATAATAACAATAACTGTTTAGAATCGTTGCAAGTAATTGGAAGTATAATTTTTGAAGTTTCTATACTTATAAGTTTTAGGATACTAATTAATTTTTATTTCAAAATGTTGTAAAATTATATGTTTTACATGAATAATTTTTCACAATGAAAATGATTGTAAAATGTATCGACCATTCTTATTTTCCACTGGTCAAAAGCATGTTGCAGTTAAATTTTGGTAATTGTTTTAACAGCTGTGACATTTTCTTCTTGACTCTGCCCTCAGGGACTTACCATCATGAGGTAAGTACAGGGACACAACTCACATTAGGCAACCTAGTGATTTTTTTCCTTTTCACATGGGGTTTGCTGTCTTTGGAATACACGGATGGCGCTATTTCCTTGGATACCCTAGTGATTCTTCTCTGTTTTCGACCCTCCTTCTTGCCAACCAATTTTTTGAAACATCTAGATCACATATACACCTAGTTTGGTGCAGCATAGCCATACCTGACTTTTGCGCCATTAAACATTACCATCATTCACTCACATTCTTCTTAACAACCTCAAAAGACTCAAAACAGGTTCTTTTAAGCTGATATTTATTTTTGAGATAAATTCACGGGGTCTTAATCAGGGGATGTGGAGGCTGATTGAGGTGGCAGTGTGTTTTTTAATCAAAAACTGCATCACGGAGAGCGTTGGTGAAAAAACATTGCCTAGGTGCAGAATGAAACTATTTTGGCAGAATTCTGAGCTTTTTTTCCCCCAACTCTTTCTCTCAACTGAAACAAAACTTCTTTTTAACTATGCTGGTTGCGAAAGAACGAATATTCCCCCTGCACTCGTAACTTTTGCTGTGTCCAAAAATAAAAATCTGTGCTAAAAGGAACCCATTCTGAATCATTGGTGGCTGTTCATCAGAGCTATTAAAACAATCACTAGAAAATAAATTGCAACACGCTTTTGACTAGTGGAAAATGGGAGGGGGAAAAAAAAGAGTTGATGTGCGACTGCCACTGAGGAATGCATTAAAGGAGATAAACAATAGATTTGCCAATTTTTATTAAAAACGAAATTTGCCTTGTTAATTTTATTTTAAATGGGTGAACATTTTTTCTTTCTTTCTGTTTGGTTCTCGAAAAAGAAGAATTGTTCAAACTGAATATTAATTAATATAAAGTAAGCTTATTTCCTACCTTCAGGCTCCACCGAAGCAATTATTACCAAGTAAAGAAAGCACCTTTTTCAAATTCGCAATGCATCTTTATTTTCACAAGCAAAACACTCTTAAAGTACATTAACGTTGCTTATGTTATGAATAAAAGACGATTTTGCCAAAAAAACAATTATTAAATTAAATATTAAATTAAGAGCAAACGATAAATGATTAAAGTAGTCAATAATATTCTGTTCTAATATTAAAATAAAAGCAAACGATAAAATATTAAATTAAACACATCTTAGCAATGTAAATATATACCTTAAGCAAATGTGTAATTGTTATAATCATAATGTATTATAATGTCAATCATTTGAATCAAACACAGTGTATATTTTATTTTATCTCCTAGCATTTTTTTGAGGCCATTTTCTTAAAACAACATAATGTTCACAACATATTTATGGACATTCATTTTTGATCTAATCCTGATACTTAATAGGCAGACCTCGTCTATTTTTACTTTCAATATCGTTTGCTTTTGGTGAGAACGTTAAATGATGTCACCACTGAACGATATTCTTTTCATACGGAATCTTTTTCGGCAGAAGGATAATAATTTCGCGCCATTTATTAATTACAGGCGTGATTAGATTACATTTGAGAAGACCTAAACATGGCCTATCTTCAACAGTTGATTCATCTTCTGATATCATATACAAGTTCGTTATGAATGGGGAATTTCCTTAGCACGTCTTTTTTTTACACCTTCATTTTACGCTTAAACTCTGATTAGGCAATCAGTGACGCGCTTGGAATTGGACAGTGTGCTTCAGTCTGCTGATAAGAAACTGGTTTGATCTCTTGAACTTTGTTCAAAATGCACAAGCGTTCGATAAATTCTGTTATCGCTTTGATGTTAAATTTTTTTTATAAGTCTTGTAAAGCATATATTTAGGAAAACATCTTACTGTTTTTTTTTTATTTATTTTTTATTTTTTTATGTAATATTGTTTATAAAATGCTTTTTAATCGATAACTTTTTTGTTATAATTAAATAGAATAGTATTTTGGGTGGGAAAGCCTTAATTTATAAATTTTAAAATAAAGTCTAATATTATAAATATTAAATTATGGCCAAAAGTTTTTTTTTTATATAATTCTAGAGAGGTTCATTCAGAATTAAATCGCTGAGTTTGAGTTAATCTTTTTTTTATAAGTGTAATAAGAATTGGTTTTAATACGAGTTTGAATATATTCACAACGAATTGTATAGAATAGACTTTATACATATTCACAAATCCCATAAGTACATAATTTTACACATATCCTAAAAATTTCCGTAATTAAAAATCATTTATCACCATATTGAAGTAAAACGATCATTAACCTACAGGTTAAATTACGAATAACGTATATGTGAACTTTTTTTTTATTATTATTATCCTACATATGAAATAATAAAATTCCATTTTTTCGTTTCTCTTTCCTATTTTTTAAAGTGTTCTTGAAGTCGTTTATCGATTTCAAATATTTTCTTTTCCTTACTATCGGGAAAAATTGTTGCTTGCTTACTTGTTGCCCTTCTATTGGCAACTTTGTGGTTTCCGCTTAAGGTATTATTATGACGTTAAAAGTTCTTTTACAATCGTTAAAGCACTTCTATAAAAAGATAATTTTCAAAAAGCGGCAACCCGAATACCAAGCCAACTTTCGTCGCTATGGTAACGTGAAAGGAATATCGGTTACTATGGTAACAACCCTCATGATTGTGGATGCCATTGTTGAGTTTTCGGTTGTGAAAGAAGCAAGAATTTTTGGACTAATAATGTATCGAATTCTAGGCTAACAACCTAGCAGGAATGAAGGAAGATTTTCTTAGAAGCGTTTTTACTTTACGGCGAAAGTAAATTTTTTATTTATTAAAAGTTCAGAATTATTTCGACATTATCGAATAAAATAATTTTGAGTCGAGTACTATTTCCTTCAATTCAACTTAGTAAATAATAAATATACCATTGAAGCGATTTTATTGTTTCTCAGAGATTTAAGTCGCTTTTAAATTTTTTCTTTCTTGTAACAACTATCGTTGTGTTTCATATTATAATTATCTAGGTGTATTTATTATATATACCTTAAAAACAAATTAAGTTGCGATTGGATTATTTTTATATTTCTTGAACAAGATATTGAATTCCGATCAGGAAAGAATGTATAGTATTGTTATATTTTAGCACGGTTTTTCCATCTTTTGTTTGATATTCAACAGTGTTCTATTTAAAATATAAATGATTAAGTCCATATTAAGTAAATGTTTAATTCATAATGTTCTGATGTATTAGATATTTTTAAGAAAATGAAAGAAAAAGGAGAAACTATGTATTAAAGAAATTGAAAAAGCATCAAAAAACAATAATAAATTTTTATTTGCTTAAGAAATAAATGTAAAAGGGATTTTCGTTCCGTGGAAATTTTAGGATAATTAATTGTATTTAACATTTGTTTTTAATTATTCCTTCTAATTGGAAACATTTGATGCTTTTTCGTTTTTAACCAAAATTTGTTCCTTAAAAGATAACTTGGCATGTAACTACATCCTTGACAATTTTAGTAATATATTTAAAATGTATGAAATGTGTAATTTAAGTTAATGTTGAAAAATATTATGTTCTAAAATTTTTTATTCAGGTTGATTTCAATTCGCTTTTCGTCAATGAATTTATTTCATTTGATTTTAATAATTCGTGAGTTTAATTGGTGGAAAAAGTTGAATTTTCAAAATTTTGAATAGTAGCTATTTGCTAATAAATTTGTATTTATTAGAGAGTGGTATTTTGATATCTATACATACTTGTTCAAATTTTCTAGAAATTAAAAATTTAATATTTCAATTATTTTCTGGTGGTGTTATTAACTTTTAGTCGATTTAATGTGGCTTATTAAATTTTAGTTTTAGGGAATTAAGTGTTGTCTTCTTAACATATTAGTGGATTTAATGTTTTATTAGATGTTATTGTATTTAACGCGATTTTATTGAATTTTAGCGAACTTTTAAAATATAGCCTCTCATTTAAATAGAAAGTTTCTTGTATTTGTTTTTGGGGCTCTACTTATGCGAGGTACGTAAAATGTAAATTGATGAATTGTTTCTGTTGATTGTGATAAATTGTGGCGTTTCTGTAAAACGTTTTGTAGAATATTGATAAGTAGTCTAAGCAAAAGTCTTTGAATGATTCTCTGCAAATGATGTGTGGTTTGAAATAAATTTTAGTTCTCGTCTACTATCACGTGCTGAAAATTAAATCGTTATTATTATTTTTTTTTTATAGTCAGTCACTTTTAGAAAATGTCGAGTTTCAACCTGGATTCATATGTTCGACTATAACTTCCTAATTTAATCCAGTCGAAGGATTTATGCTTTCCCTTTCAAAAGTAAATACTATCATTTAATCATTTTAAGCACTCTTCCTACTCCACCTTTATTTGATAGAAAGTTGGGGAAAAAAAAAAAAAGAAAAACACCTGAGAGTTAAAATCTTTCCAAATTAGCCATCTAAACGAGCCAATAATTTCTTTACTAGCTGCCATCTATATTAACAGCGTGACATTGCAGACGAGCGAAGTAATCTAGGCTTCATTAAAAAAAACCAACACCGAATGTCTCTCCAATCTTTTTTTCCCCATTATATTTATGATTTGACCTTTCATATTTACATTAGATAGTTTTTAGCAGCTTTAACGTCGCCCTGTCATCTATTATGCAAGGTAAAGTAGCGATCAATAACGGTATATTACACTCGCCTGGGTAATGTCACGTATTTCTAGTTGATTAAATATTTTAGTAGTTTTGTGGAACCGCTCTGTGTGTGTGGGTCGAGGAAGATTTTCACCGACCATTGTGAGTTTATGCATTATGCAAAGGCAGCCATTTAAGTTGTTGGTGTTCGTACCTCTGGTTTTTGTCTTCTTTTTTTATTTAATAATCTGGGCTGAGTTGTTGAAGTGCTGGATTTGTTAGTGTTTCCGGCCATGTGTTGTTGGCGGGAAAGAACGAATTGTCTGTTTCCCTAAAAGAAAAAAAAATCGTATATGCTTGTAGAAAGTTTGGATTGCGTAAACAGGATATGCCGCTCCCTGTTATTTCAAGCCTTAGAAGTTGTAAATCTTTTAATTTAAACGCGCATAGTTGGTGTGCGTTATGATTTTTGGAATTATCTCTCTCTCTCGTTGTGTGTATGTATACACACACACATTGGCGGGTTCAGAAAAATTGACGTGAGGGGGGCAGAACTCGTTCCCCCCATTTAAAAGTTCGTAACACTTGAATGTTTATTTCATTTGTTATTCTTATTTATTTTGTCCTTAATTTAAGAATAAATTAAATATAAACTCAGGAATTAAAAATTGAGAACTAAAAACTTACGGTGCGATACGAGTAGATAGATCAGTTCTGGGATTGGACTTTACAAGCATCTTTGAAGTAAAACAACAAAATAAATACTTTTAAATTTGGTTTAGATTTCTTGCTGAGGTGTGTTATTTTGTATGTGCGTGAAATTTTGACAGGGGGCATGTACCCCCTGTGCCCACCTCTTGGATCCACAACTATATGTATATACCGTGGTAGCCTAGTGGTCATGGTCGCGGTCTCACGGCCGGCAGTTTTCGTCGAGTCGTGGATTCGAGCCCTAATGTCTCGAAAGACCTGCTGCGTAGCCGGGGCTGATGCATGTTAAATCTGTCGCGACTTGAAGTCCTCCAAATTAGCGTGGTATGGAATTTAGGAGAGGAAGGGGCCATCTCAGATATCTACTTCATCACTTGACCGAGGCTCAAAATTACGAGGTCCGTCGCCAATAGCTCTCTTGCTCCTTCTCAGTGCGACGTGAATAAACAATCACATCAATTGAATGATCTGAATGACGAAATGAATTAACTATCTGTATCATTAGGATATGAAGGTAAAGGATGGAAGCTTCATGGTTAATAATGTTAGAATCGAATCATGGATTTAATTCTTAATTTTATCAAGTTCGGTCGTGTATGATAATCGGGCCTGATGTGCATTTAATTGAACGAGTTCTCTAAACATTGTAGCGTAGAGATTTGGTTAGTGAAGTATCACCTCGGGTGTCGTCATCTGACAGTTCAAACACATCAGCTACGAAACCTCTGCAGGCTATGAGATCCGCTGCAAGACACTTGTCATTTTATTTTTTTAAGGCATGTCAGGGAAAGTGGAGTCCCCAGATTCACAACAAGCTATATAAGTGAAGCCTTTAATTGGAGTATGCCTTATGTTCCAATGAGAGAAACGGATGCTAAGTTGACTCGCCTTTGCATTGGACAGAAACATTTTTGTTTGGCGACAATACTCCTTAGTATCATTCTTGCCATGTTCCTTACGCTGTTCATTAAAGTTTAATTTATTAGTTCAGCCAGATTTAGCTCTGGCTTCACATAAACCTTGTTTTCATTCGGTCACTAACTAATTAAATATAACGTCGTCATTGTGGTGCTGTAAGTGTGAAGTAAATACTAAAACAAAATAGCTGGTGAAATAGTTTAGAGAAGAATTAAAGGATTAATTAATACAAATCAGGGGCTTCACGTTTTTAAAAGTGATGCATGCGAACCTTTTTTCTTAATTTTCTAATGTGCTCATGAATGTTGTATCGTGCATTTTTGTGAGTACTTTCCCCCCTTCACATTTCAATTCGTCCTCATAAATGTAGCACGCACAATATGGTAAAACTGTACGTAAAAAAGTGTCAACAATGCTCGAAATATTAACGATATTTTTTTTCATTCTGAGTGAAATGTAATGTATTAATAATAGTGATAACGTGTTTGAGACGATAATGATAATTGTTAAGTGGAGTTCGTAAATCACTATTTGTAATATTGCTTTGTATTTCTATACGCTTTTTTTAAAGATTTATTTTTAAAACAATAAACTAACTAAATATAACTTTATCGACAAAATAACCTCTAAGCATTTTTTCCACGTCAGATCAATAAAACACAAATCATCTGTTTTTTATTGGAGTTAATTGATATTTATTAAACACATTTTTAAAACGATGCACTTTTTGTGTATTATCAAATGTTTTTTTTTCTGACTGAATTGCGTTTGTAAAAAAATGTTCGACTCTTAAATTTTCTTTTGGATTTATTTATTGGTTAGATAAAAATTACATCCCACCATTTAGTATTTTTTGTTGTATTTAGTTGCAGATGAAGTAAAGAGGTTTTTAGTTGTTCCGTTGTTTTTTCCAGACATTAATTAGTCGAGATATATTTAACATAAAGAGCATTTATTCAAAGAAATGATTTCCATTTCCGTGGATATTATGTGGAATATAATGTGAATATCCTGTCCGATATTTTTATGGTTACATCGAGTTTTTATTTTACTAGGTTTTTCTTCCCCTCGTATTCCTTTAATTTCTTTTTCTTCTCTTCGAAAGGGGGAAAAGATTCCCCCCCCCCACTTCCCCCCCACTTTTCGGGGTTTTTTTTTTTTTTTTTTTTTTTTTTATCGGTTCTATTTTTTAAGAGAACCCATTAAATTTATTCATAGATTCATTTTTTCCCCTCTCTTTCTTGAAGTGTTCGTAGTTCATATTAATTTTTTTCCGCCACAACAGTTTTTTTCTCTCCCTTTATTTTACCATGCAGCTGAAATTTGTTGTTAAGTGTAAATAATGTTTTTATAAAGCCATTTTTAAAATATATATATAAGTCTACCAAAACGTTTGGAAATTTTCAGTTATGAGAATAATGATTTTTTTTGGAAGCATATGCGTTGTAATTTAATGCAGTAAACCAGTATATTAAATTTTTTTTTGTGTCGAAATAAAATAGTTGTCCTTTCATATATCAGGTGGGAAAAACGGTTACTTTTTTGCTTTTGATGTGCTTCCATATTTTTATCCTTGCATTTACATATATAATTCTCTCTCTTTAACCTTGTAGATCTGGTCCAACACTTCCCGGATTAGAGGGAGGGGATAGAACTGTATACGCAAAAGGTCGGATTACTGGAAAATCACTAATAATAACGTATTTAAAAAGATATGTTACTGTATAAAATTTAGTATACACGCAAATAAACACACGAAATAATCGAAACTGCATAAAACCCTATGATTAAATAAAACTCTTAATAAAGTATAAAATTTAGTATACACGCAAATAAACACACGAAATAATCGAAACTATGGTTAAATAAAACTCTAATAAAGTCAAGGAATTCTTTCACAAAATAAGTTAGTTTTGAAAGAAACCTTTTATCAAGCACTCACGATGGTACTGTGCATTTTACTTTTTAAAGATATACTTATGTATATTTAATATAAATACTTTTATGATGCAAATGATTTAATTTGTTTTCAATAATTTAGATAGATTTAGCTAGTTGACCTTTCTGTAATTGCTTGTCGCCGCTGTAACCTAGTGTACATGGTTGCGGACTCGCTTCCGACGTTGCTTTCGTCGAGTCGTGAGTGCGAGTCCTGATGCACATTAAATTTGATCGAGGTTAAGTGCCCCCATGGAGTAGTGTGGAAGTTTGGAGAGTTACTAGCTCAAGTGTCGTCTTCGTTACTTCACCGAGGTTTAAAATTACAAGGTCTGGCGCCGATAACCCTCGTATTGCATCTCTGTGTGACTTTAGTTAAACAATCAAATCTAAATCAAAAGCTAATGGATAACTCGCACATAAACACAAAATCTTGGAAAGTGCTACAGTACCCTTTCGGTAATTGCGCAGATATTGGACCAGAGCTTCGCAGGTTCACCAAAAATGCGGGATTGCTGGAAAAGCTCTAATTATCACGCATTTAAACAGCTAGAGTTCTGTATTATTGTACAAAATTTAATATAGTTTACGCAAATGAAATGTCAAACACACGAAACATCTGAAGCTACAAAAATCAGAACTGCTTTGTATTGATAGCCAATATAATTTCATTGAAGTACATACAAGGTATAGAATAGTTTTGTGTGTTTTGTGAGCCTGTGTGAAAACGCATGTGTACTGTCAGAACCGGAAACGTGAAGGTGAATATAGAGGGAGTACTGTCTTGACTTTTTTTTTTTTTTGTTGAGCAGAATTCAAAACTTACCCCCCCCCCTCTCTCTCCCGATTTGAGAATTTAGGAAACTTTGATAAAAATTCGGAAATATTTTCGGAAGATATTACTGTTTATGATTGAAATAGCTTCGTCATTGAATATGATGGAAAACATGTGTTGCATAGATTATTTTAATTGAATTGGAAAAACATGCGTGTAGTCATTTCTATATATTCAGTAATATGATCAATATTCTGTTATATATATAATATCAGCATTATTTCTTATTTCGATTCTCGTAATCTTTAAGCAACATTTTACAGTAAAAAGCTAAAAAAAAAAAATGTGTTACATGCAAATGAGAATTCGAGAATGAATTAATCAAAAATGTTTTAAAATTTTTTTGAATTCTTTTAAAAGTAAATTGAACCAACTTTTATTCTTAGAAATAAATTTTTAGTCTTCATTCATGTGGTAAATTTTACTTAAGTAGGTTTTGTAAATTTATTTGGTTTATATATTGTAAACAATGCACCAAAGCAACATGATGGGTTGTCGGCGACGGATCTCTTAATTTCTAATGCTAGCTGACGAGGACAGTAGCCGAGTTGATGCCTTATTTCTCTAAGTTTCACATCGTGACCGAATTTTTAATTCCAGTTGATTTAAAGAGCAAAAGCTTTCATTGTTCAACAAGATTGCCATAAAAAATCTGTACTCGAACCCGTTCTTCATATCAATTTGTCATAATTGGCCGTAATGTGGTTCGTGAGTCGGGTACGGCTCTCTCTGGCGAGTGGTGCGGCTTTTATGAAAACAAAATATGCATATGAAATATGGTAAACTTAAACTACTCAATGTATAATAGTAATTAATTTATCTCATTTCTTTTTACTAAGTTATTAGTAAACTTAAACTGATCAATGTCCAAAAGTAATTATTTTATTTCATTTCTTGGTAGATAAGATATTTCATAATGTTAATCAAAAGAATTTAAAAAATAATGTACTGATTCTATCAAACAATTTTGTGAAAGTCTTTAAAAGTTGGATTTGAATGCGAATGCTTTACGAGAATGTTGTCTATCTCGGCAGTTAGCTGCCAAAAATTTGGTTGATGACTTTTTAGGTAATAATTGTGAAGAAAAAGCACATCTCTTACTATAGTTCGTTAATCTACTGCAAAGCGTGTGGCCGCGGTAGCCTAGTGGTCATGGTTTCGGACTCTTGACTGGCGGTTTTCGTTGAGTTTCGAGTTCGAGCCTTGGCCGCTAAAGACCCGCCGTGTAGCCATAGATGATGTATGGTAAATCTGTCGGGGCCCCCCCCCCCCCCGTTGCCGCTGTCTGCGGGTTCGGCGCGGGGGGGGGTGCCAGTTCAGGTATCATACTCGTCAGTTGACCGAGGTTCAAAATTACGAGGTTCGTCGCCAATAGCCCTTATGTTGCTTCTACTGCGACGTTAATAAAACCAAACCATTACAAAGCGTATCCGTGATCACGTGGACTACGGTAGTCCTGTGTTCATGGTCGTGAACTCACTTCCGGCGCTGTTCCATCAAATCGTTGGCTAGAATCCTGATGCAATTAAAGACCCGCTATGAAGCTGACTGTTGCGCTCCAAATCTTCCCGTTGATGTGACTTGGAAGTTTGGAGAGGGTGGTGACAGCTCAGGTGTCGTCTTCGTCTTTTGACTGAAGTTCAGAATTACAAGATCCGTTGCTTGTAGCCTTTGTGTTGCTAAAAAGATAAATATAGTGATTTTAATAAAGAATGGAATCACAGCTGTGATCACATGATCGAATGAAGTGTTTGGGGGAAAGTTAATGAAAATAATGCCATTGGGGGGAAAGGAAAATCTTACTGCATGCCATACAGTAACTGTTATTATGACAAATTCTATGGTAGAGTAATTAATTATATGATCGAAAAAACTGTCTTGGGGGGGGGAATTCACACATTTGTGTTATTTTGAGGAGGAAAGTGTAATAAGAGGGTATTTTAGAATTCCCATCTGATAACATTGAATGAACAACTCTTTCAAAATTCCATTTTGAAAAGTGGCTTCCAAAGGCAGTGTAGCTGACCTCCCCTGTTGCAGTAGTCTCTCTTGGATACGGCATGGATCGAGTCTTTCGCTTTCTTTCTTGTGAATTCAATCATTTGTTGACCTTGATCGCCAGATAGCGACACAGCGCTGCTCACATTTTCGCTCAGTGTTTATTGTAAGTCAGTTTTCGTTTCAGTACAGGGTTTTTTGTTTTCTTGTGGATTCGTTTGCTCGATATTTTTATGTGCACATGAAGTATGCTGTACAGTATACAATAACCGAAGCCCAGCAGGTCTTTTTGAAGAGCTATGTCATATTGACTCAACAGATGCAGAATGTGCTTTAAAACATGTATGAATAGTTTAAATTTTTATTTGTCTTTGGAATTTCCTTTAAAACTGTATTGACGCTCGATTATTCGGCAAAATCACAAATGCGATGCTGTAGAAGTACTGAACATGCCGGAGTAAAAAGTGACTATTGTATTAGGATTTGTATTGAAATATATTTACGATCAAATTTTGAATTCGTAAATAAGATTTCTGCTTAAAAATAGTGTCACATATATTTTTGGAAAAGTTTCTGTGCGAAAACTTTATTGTACTTGAAATCTTTTTTTTTTTTTTTTTAGTCGTTCATTTCAGTAAACCTCTTGCAGATGAATACTCCAATATATCCTCAATAAAAATCAGTAATTAGTGTTCTGATTTTCAGTCTAGCCTACTTTATTAAGCTAGATATACCATTACATTTAAGAATACCAAACCACAAATCTCCATTTCTGAGTATTCATGAAGCACCAAAAAAAAAAAAAAATCACCCGTTCTATTTCCAACAATACATGCATAAATCACCATCCTCCGCATACAAAAAGGATAACGTGCTGACAATCACGGTAACCGTATCTCAGTCTTGTCCTCTTTCGTAACATCCTTGCCCGACATTTAACCCGAAAGGATATCTCGCCACAAAAAAGGGGTGGAGGTGTCAGAGAACATTTGAATCTCAAACCACCCCTACGTCAACCCTCAGTCCTTGTTTATGAGTATTACGCGCGCGGTCGGGATTTAGAACAATTTTCGTTTTCATTCATGAGCTTCGGGGCTTAGTCACGTGACATGAGTCACGATGTTCTGTGAATGGGAAGAAGTCGTTCGACGCCTCAGCCGCGTGATTTTTCGCCTCGATGGAGGTGGAGGAGAGTGTTCATCTTCCCCTCCCTTTTTATGGAATAAGCAGACGATAAGCATTGTGCCGTAGGGCACACTCTTTTTGAAATTCCTCTGTTCCGCTTTGGATTTGTGATGTCTTCCTATTCACGTCTGCATTCGTTGTTCTGGTTTTTTGCCGCATACGATTTTTGGAATTTATGTGGGATATTTTTTTCCTTCTGCAGACGATAGTTGAATGTTAGTATAAAAATCTTTTAAACAGATA
>BMAW01045954.1:0-14802 GCA_019974015.1 Nephila pilipes
CTGAAATAATCATTTATTCTACCAACATAAGCCACAACACATGCATACTTTAAGCCAAATTAAATTTTGTACGCAATTACTCTAGTAACAATTACTTTAATATTTAGTACAAATGGCTTATAATATTTAGCTCCATATGAAAATGGCTGGCTATGCATTCTCTACTACGGCGTAGAATCTGATAAAGAGAAATCATTGAAATAATCTACATGAGAAAAATTTTGTAACTAATGTGTACATGAACAGAAATTAGTCTGTCATCTACCATTTCAAGATGACTACAGTTTCATGATGTAAGGGAAAATCTACGATTCAGTAGCCTAGTGGTCATGATTGCGGACGAAGTTATTTGCGTCGAAAAGAGAGTTTGAGCATTACAGTTGTTAAAGTCCCTAAATTGTAGCGTGGGTGAAGTATTTCAAGTATGCTTGAGGTTTCAAGTTATCCTGTTGGCACGTTGTAGAAGGCACAGAGAGATGCCCCCTCAGGTATGGTTCTAGTCGCTGGAAAAGAGGCTACGAATTACCTAATCAATTGCAATAGAGTTGGATATCGGAGCGACGTAAATATGTAATCAGAAATACAACGAAAAATTGTTTTTCATTTATTGTAATTTGTGTGCACGAAATTTAAGAAATCATTGCCAAGAAATATAAATTTATTAAGATTTGAATACAATTCTTTCGTAAAAGGCATCGACATAGCAAATAAAATGTAAACGACGTAAAATTGATCTTGTTTCATGTTGATAGACACACCTCCGAACTTATACAAGCTTACTTACCAGCCGTTTGTAAAGTTCACATATCGTACAATATCTCATCAACTTGGAGCTAGTCTCTTGACAAAGTTAAATAATTAAACGCAGAGCAAATAATATTTTGCTGACAAACCGAGAAATACTCATGCAAACAGAATACTTAAAAATCACTCAGCTAGAAGAACAACATTAGCGTCGTGTTTTATAGAAATACGTAAAGAGTACTAAAAAAACAAAGCAGATATATCCCAACATGCTATCTTTGTGCACAGATACCTGCAAGGAAATTTTATATATTTAAATATTGTTCTGAAGTGTTTACTAAACTGCAGATACAGGAGAGATACAAGCTTTCTTTAAAAATTGATTAAGTTTTGGTTGCATTAAGTTAGTACCGCTAACAGCTACTAAAATATATTCACGCTACGGCTAAAAATTCTGAAGCTCTTAATGGTGATGAACCTTTTCTCTAGACAATGGATAAAAAATGTATCTTATACATTTCAGATAACTATTTGTCATTAAATTTTTAGAGACTGGCTTCGCTAGAGCGCTTGGATCAGTATCTTCATTTAATACGTAGATGACCACGGCAGCCAATTGATCATGGTCGCTAGCTCGCAGCTGACAAAGTTCTCGACGGAAGACGTGGCAACTTATGGTTTCAAAGTGCGTAATTAAAAATCACTCACTGTCGCTTTGTTTTGAAATTGCTGCTGCTACTACTTATGTAAACGCTACGAAGACCACTAATACACTTCTAGCAATGCGACGGTTGCCGTATGAAGGTTTTGTTCAGAAACTCAGAACGGGGAATGATCGAGGGATAAAGAAAATTAAAAAAAAAAAAAAATCACACTTAAAAAACTAGGATGATAGCACATATATTTTATACAAACATAGAAATGTCAAATATTTAAATATTTGATGTCTCTTATTTGGAAAATGTAGAATATATCTTACAAACAAAAATCTCAATTTAAAAGTAAGAAATTAATTCCAATGTATCAATTAATTTAGGTCAATTCTCTTGAAAAGGGATATTGAAAATATTGTCGAAATTATTCACATTCTTACATTTTTAACAAATAAATGAACTAGTTATGATTTCAGTAAGGTAATATTTCAAAGTTCGAGGTATTCAGTTTTCATATGCGAATTTTAAAGTTACAGAAAGAAACTGCATAACAGAAAAAAAGAAATATCTACATACTTATTTAAAAACACTAAAATTCCACTACAGGGTACGTGTCAGTCAATTGTTCTAACTACAACAATTATACCACAACATCAACACATTTTATACATTCACCTAAATTATCACGAAACTTAACACGCATGTGCGGATAATTGACAAACATATTAACGGTTAATACTACCCACCATTATGATATAACTGTACATTCGGGACTAATGCACATTAAATCTGTTGTGGTCCAAAGTCTGCTATTTGCCGGTGTGGAAATTAGGAGAAGCGGATGCCATCTCAGGTGTCGTCCTCGTCACTTGACAAATTTACGAGGTCCGTCTCTAATAGCCCTTGTGTTTCTTCCAGTTCAACTTACTAAAACGTACCAACAACCAACTCTGATGCTAATAAAGGCATGTTGTGTAGTGGGGCTAGTACGAATTTAATTTCTGAAAGTTAATCAGATTTTTTTGGCATGGTGAGAAGTATAGAGATAAAGGTGCCATCTGAGGTGTCGTTCTTGTCAAAGCGGCTCATAAATTATAAGTTCATCCCCAAAAAACTCCATGATGCTTCTTTGGTTGTGATTTGAGTGTTTTATTAATGTCGTACTCTGTAGCAACACTAGGACAAACCGAGAAGAACATTGAGATTTTGTATGTCAGTCAAAAGATATGTTTGAGCGGGATAAAGAAGTTTATTGGTGCAAGAGGCAAATGTGGCCAAATTGCACCAAATGAGGTAAACCAGTTATCTATATGTTAAACACTGAAAAAAAAAAGATATTGTTGGACAAGGAATGTCGAAAATAGAGATTGGCCGAAAGTGAAGTTTATGGGCACATGAACCAGATGTGGCCCTGCTGCGCCAAATAAGATATAACTGTGATCTAAACGTGTGAAAAAAAAATTTAAAAGGATAAAAAATAAATCGCGAAAAAAAGAAGTGTCGTAGCTGTAGCCTACTGGTCATGGCTTCGGATTCATGGCCGGTGGTTTTTGTGCTCTCCCGGATTCAATCATTGGTCGCTAAAGACCCGCCGTGCAGTAGGGGCTGATGCATGTTAAATCTGTCGGGGCTTAAAGTCCTCCCAATGGCATGGCGTGGATGTTAGTAGATGGGGTGCCAGCTCATTTGCTGTTCTCGTCACTTGAAAATGGTTCAAAAATAAGAGGTCCGCCTCCAATAGCCCTCTTATGGCTACTAGTGTGACGTTAATAACAACTAAACTAAAACTACAAAAATGGACGACGATAAGGGTCGAAAATGTAGAAGGATTGCTAGGGTATTCCTTTGACGTGTCACATGGGTTTCCTAATGACAATAAAATTCATGGAAAAGAAAAAGGTGCATTGAGAATATTAAGCAAACATTTACAACCAATCTTCACCGCTATGTGTTTAGAAATACCATCTTCACGAATCGTGGCTTATAAAATCAGCCTAAAAGCATTTCAGTTACACATGAGGATCCCGTGTTACTTTGAAAAAACAGAGAAATTTTGGATGCAACAGGGACTCTTACGAATAGACAGTAATTTTAAAAGTCACATAAAAGTGTTTCGTTTGAACTAGATTTCGGTTCAATATATGTTGTAAATAAATGTCACATCTTTGTTAGGAAGCTTAGAAAATTCTGGAAGAAAAAACAGGTCAATTACGCCATGTGATATAGTTGGTACTACTAGATTTAAATCCATATGTTTTTTAGTTAGCCCTAAACCTCAAAAGATGCATGTATAAATTTGATAGTGTCGGATCATTAGTTTGTGAATTATAGCATTTTGAGTGAAGCAACTTTTGTTATTGTGAAAAAAAATGGATAAAAAGGAATTTCGCGTGTTGATAAAATATTGCTTTTTGAAGGGAAAAAATACAGTTGAAGCAAAAACTTGGCTTGATGCCGAGTTTCGGACACTGCCCCAGGAAAATCAATTATCAAGGATTGGTATGCTAAATTTATACGTGGTGAAAGGAGCACCGAAGCCGGTGAACGCAGTGGACCCCCAAAAGAGGTTGTTACCGACGAAAACATTAAAAAAATCCACAAAATGATTTTGAATGACCGTAAATTGAAATCGAATGAAATAGCAGACACTCTAAAGATATCAACTGAACGTGTACATCAAATCATTCACGAAGATTTGGGTTATGAGAAAGCTCTATGCAAAGTGGGTTCTTCGCGAGCTCACTTTAGACCAAAAACAACGACGAGTTGATGATTCGGAGCAGTGTTTGAAGATGATCAAGCGTAATAAACCCGATTTTTTGCGTTGATATGTGACAATGCATGAAACATAGCTCCATCATTTCACTCCGAAGTCTAATCGACAGTCATCCGGGTGGACTGCACACGATGAACCCGCTCCAAAGCGTGGAAATACGCAACAGTCGGCTGGCAAGGTTATGGCGTCTGTATTTTGGGATGCGCATGGAATAATTTTCATTGACTACCTTGAATAAGGAAGGACCATCAACAGCGACTATTACATAGTGTTATTGGACCGTTTGAAGGACGAAATCGCCGAAAAACGGCCGCATTTGAAGAAAAAGAAAGTGCTGCTTCCCCAAGACAACGCACCGTGTCACAAGTCAGTGAAAACGATGGCAAAAATCCATGAATTGGGCTTCGAATTGCTTCCTCATCCACCGTATTCTCCAGAATTGGCCGCCAGCGACTATTTCCTGTTCTCAGATCTCAAAAGAATGCTTGTTGGGAAGAAATTTTTGTCGAATGGTGATCGCAGAAACTGAGGCCTATTTTGAAGCAAAGGACAAATCGTACTACAAAAATGGTATCGAAAAGTTGGAGGATCGCTATAATCAGAGTATCACCCTTGAAGGGAATTATGTTGAATAAAAAAAACTAATTTTGCCAAAAAAATGTGTTTTTACTATGGTAGGCCGGGGAGTTTAAAATTGACCTGTTATATCACTGTCGAACAATCTCTACTATTTTACACTTATGGACAAAAAAATTAGCGCAAAAAGAAGTAATTGAGTGATCGTAACGAAACTTGGCATGAAGGTACATGTCGGGGAGATATGTAAATGTGTAGAAAAGCAGCCTGATTGCGAATTATGTATAGTCGGCAGAGGACGCTGAACGTCGTTCTCCGGGGAGAATAAAACATTTAACCAAAGCTTGTTTGAGTGTGCGGAATCATTTAGAAAAGAAGAGCTGATGTATACATGGTATTACACCGCTTTCGAAGACGATATGAGTAGCTGTTGCAGTTTGCGAGGGGGAGAATCATCGTCTTGATGGAAGCTGGGTGGTCGGCTAAGCGAGTAGCTCGTGAATTAGGCCACTCTTATTGTGTTGTGAGGAGGTATTGGGACCAGTGAATCAGAGAGATATCATTTACACGAAGACTAGGCTCAGGAAGCTCTCGACAGACCAGTCGTCAAGAAGACCTTCATATCGTAAGAAATACAAGCGTACAGCCAACTGCTTCATCGGCCGACATCCAGGCACAGGTATCACATTAAATAGGGGGCCCTGTGTCTTCTCGTACCATACGAAAGTGCCTGGCTGAAGGACATTTAGGATCGCTTCGCCCATTTCGTGAGCTGCCTTTGACTCCCACCCAACGACGTCTCCGTTTGGGGTAGTGCCGCGCACGAGGAAACTGGACTGCAGCGGAATGGAACCAAATCATCTTTAGCGACGTATCCAGATTCAATCTCAGAAGTGATGACAATCGTGTTCGTGAGTGGAGACTCTTGGTGAATGCCTCAATCCTTCCTTTGATTTACTGCGACTCACCGCTCCCACAGCTGGTGTGATGGTATTAGGTGCCATTGCCTACAATACATGTTCATTTCTAGTTTTTATCCGTGGCACCATAATAGCCCAGCGGTATGTCCTTGACATCGTGCAACCACATGTTTTATCACTCGTGCAACAGCTCCGTTTTTCAACAAGATAATGCTTGGCCTCACACGGGAAGGGTGTAAAAAGACTGTCTCCGCTGAGTTACTACCCTTCCTTGGATTGCTCGATCTCCAAATTAGTTTCCAATCGAGCATATCTGGGATCATTTGCTACGGAGAAATGGGCATCCTACGAGTTTGAACAAACTAGAGGCAAGGTTACAGCAAATATGGTACGAAAGGTCTCAAGACATCATACAGAAATTGAATGCCTGAATGCCCGATCATATCGCATCTTGCATTCGCTCTACAGGGGGTTAAACTGGGAATTAAATCCTCCTTTCTTTTGCCTTTTTCTCTAAAATAATTGATTATTTTTCTTTGATTTTCTACTCATTTACTTATATTAAAGCAGTTATTACGTATGTAAAATTTCATTTTATTTTGAGAGATCCTTGGTGCGCTTTTTTTTTGTCCACGAGTGTATATATACTTAAACGTGGCACCTTCAATGTCGTTAATGTAGATGATAGACACACCAAGAGCTATGAATGCGAAGCATATCAATAAAATCTGTTGAGTTATAGTAAATGAGATGTGATCTCTTATTAAAACAAAAGCAACCTAGTACGAAAAATATGGCGCAGAAAAATTGGAAGAAGAATCTCAGCAAACTCTTTACTCGCTAAACCTGCAAGTGAAATGTTTTACAAAAATTAAAAATTTTTCTAATATAATATTTACTTAACTAGAAATATTTGGATTTATTTAAGTAACATAATTACATTTTTAGTTGCGTTAACTGAGAGCACCAAACAGCCACCAAAAAGTAATTGCACTTTTCTAAGCTATTGATAAAAATTGTGAAGCTCTGGTTAGTAAGGAATCATTTCTGCAGACAGAGGATAATCATCGTTTTGGATACACATTTTAAAAGCATTTCAAATATTTTAATAAGCAGATCCATTCGAAAAAGAATCGCTATCGTCTTTTAATCCGTTCGCGGTTTGCGGTTGCCAAGTGATAATTGTCGAGGGTTCACAAAAGGATTTGTTGTTGCCTAATCGTTTATTCGAACCTTGATGTTGCTAAAGATCCTCCTAGCAGTGAAGACGATGCATTTTATATCTAGTTGAGGTCCCATGTCCTTCATTTAGCCTAATTTGGAAGATTTAAGAATGAAGTGGCAGCTCGTGTCTCGTACAAATCACTTGACCTAGCCTCAAAATCACTAGGTCCTTACCAATAGATTACGTTTTACTTCACACTGCGAAGTTAATGAAAATCACTCACTCACAATTAGCTTTGCAGTAGTAAAAAGTCAATGTTGTGTGCCATATTTACGAATAGCTGTAATACACTCATAGAGAAGCGACAATTGCCTTCTCAAATCGTTATTAGGGAAAAATACCTCATTTGAAACTTTCAAAAGCTATTACCGACGAGTTTTGACTATTCAAATTTAGGCTTCAAGAAAGTAGGGCGACACCAGACATAACCCTTTATTCTAATACACGGATAGATAAAATAACTTCAGTAATAATTCTTTTTATTGGGAAATCTAGAATAAAGCTTAAAACAAAAGATCCCGCTTTCGAGATAATAAACTTTAATTATCAATTTCATACATAAATGTAATTTAAAACGCTTTAAAAGTGATCATATTATTGAAAATATTGTCAAAAATAATCACAACTGGGTATTTTTTAAGAGTTTTTAAAATGTTATTCCTTTTCTGACCTAATGAGTTAATATCGCAGATATCGAGGATTTCAGTTTACAAATGTGAATTCTAAAATTACAAGAATATACATTCCAAGAGAAAAAAATGTACACGTATTTAAGAAAAAGACTGATATTCTACAACATTACGCTGTCACGTTATTAACTTGTTCTGGCTGAAACACATTTATTACAAAAATAAGTGCGCGCGGCTTATATAGTCACTTAAAACATCATGAACTTTAATACATATGTCCTGTTAGGATAAGAAGCGCGGTACTAGACGGAATTTCAAGATTTTTTTATAGCTTCGCCTCATACGAGTTTTGGAAGAAATTATGTTTTAATATGAGAACAGTAGAGTAAACGCAGTAGCCTAATGATCATGTTCGCAAACTTCAGGACGACGTTGTTTTTCTCAAGTTGAGAGCTTACGGATTGGTACGATTAAAATATGTCGTGTAATGGAGCTAGTGGAACTTAAATTTTTCCCCAAGCTTAAGTCGTTCTATGAGTATGGCATGGAGCTAAAAAAGAGCTGCCACTTCAGGAGGTATCATCCTCAAGTGATTCCTAATTACGAGATTAATCACTGATTTATTTGTGTTGCTTCTTTGTTCGGTACTTCATTGTAACATTTATGTCATACTGAGACGCAGTACGAGGGCTATTGGAAACGGGACTCGTAAATTTAATCTCAGTCAAATGAGAATAACACCTGAAATAATAAACTCTCTAACTAAACTTACTAAAGTATCACCAAACAAGGAACAATTTAATGCCATGGTAGCCTAGTGGCCATGCTTTCGAACGGAGTTTGCATCCAGTTGTGTGTTTGAGCCCTGGTGATTGTAACTAATCCATGTGCAACAAAGGTTGATGGGTTTTAAATATGGCTGAGATTTCAAGCTGTACCTTTGGCGTTATGTGGAAGTTTGGAAAGGAATTCGTCTGATTAATTAGTTTAGTTTTTATTAACATCGCACTAGAAGCAAAACGAGAGCTATTGGTGTGTCTTGATCTATAAAACAATAGAAGACACCTAGTAGGAAAGGCATGGCACAGAAGAATCTGGAAAATAATCCCAACATGCTCTATTTCTGCTCGATTACCTGCGAGAAAAATGTTACAAAAGTTAAAAGTGGGTTTAGTAAAATATTTACTCAACTAGATTTAAAGAGGGAAATTGTAGGATTTCTTAAATAACTTAATTACACATTTGTTGGATTAAATTCGAACAACTGCTGCAAAACAGGCAATTTCAAATTACTTACAGTGGCACAAACAATTGAGGATACACCTTAATTTTACTTGATAAATCCAACTTTCAATCAAAATAACACCTTAACCAGAAGTGCAAACGAATTTTTATTCTTAGACATAACAAAAGGTTTAATTAACAGTAAAAATAAAGAAAAATCAACGACAAAATTCTAAAATAAAACTTTTTAGAGGCATTTCAAATAAACATAAGCAGTTTTTACCTCAAATAATTGAGGATGCACAAATGAAATTTTTGTTTAACTACCACTTGATTTCTTGTTGCTTGCTACTAATAATCTAAGTTCGGGAAATTTTATCCTAAACTTTTTCAACTGTTATTTTTGTCTTTTGAAGTTGGTTATGAGAATATAAAGCTGTAATTTTAAATGGAAAATGGCTCCTCGGAAAGAGACTAGTATTGATGTAAGAAAATTTATATTAAGGTTATTTAAGAAGGTAAAATCTTATCGTGAAATACCTGAAATTGTCGGTAGGAATCACTCATGTGTCCAGAAAATCATTGGGAAATTTAAACGCGATGGATTAATTCAAAATAAGAGTGGAAGAGGAAGGAAAAGTATTCTGAGTGATGTAGCTAAAAGGAAAATTTTAAAAGATATCAAGATTAATCCTAAACTGAGTGCAGTCAAACTAGCTGCAGAAACTTCTCGAATAATCTGCAGAAGTGTAAGTGCTGAAACTGTGAGAAATGTGATTAGACATGCTGGATATAGCAGTCGAGTAACTAGAAAGAAACCTTTCATAAGCTTACAAAATCAGAAAAAGCGTTTGGAGTTTGCAAAAACTCATCAGTTGAAGACAGAAAACTTTTGGAAGAAAGTTATATTTAGTGATAAAAGTAAATTCAACATTTTTGGAAGCGATGGTCGTCACACCGTTTGGAGAAAGCTGAACACCGCTTTGGATCCAAAAAATTTACGTCCTACAGTTAAACATGGTGGTGTCTCCGTCATGGTTTGGGTTTGTATGGCTGCAAATGGGGTAGGAAATTTAGTTTTTATAGATGGTATAATGGATCATAAGCATTATATAGACATACTCCGCAACAATCTTAAAGAAAGTGCACAAAAATTGGGTTTAGATGGAAATTTTATATTTCAGCACGACAACGACCCCAAACACACGGCACGTAATGTCAAAATGTGGTGTCTTTTTCATTGTAAACAGCAATTGCACTCACCACCACAGTCCCCTGACATCAATGTCATAGAAAATTTGTGGGCCACACTAGAAACAGCGGTCCAAAAACACCAGATTAGAAACAAAGCCCATTTAAAGCAAGTGTTACAAGAAGAACGGGATAAAATATCTCCAGATACCACTAAAAAATTGGTCGAATCGGTACCAAGACGTTCGGAGGACATTATAAAAGCCAAAGGACATGCAACAAAATACTGATACTGTCTATGCATGTAATATATCGAAAAAATTTCATTGGTGTATCCTTAATTTTTTGAGGTAAAGATCTGCCTATGTTTACTTCAAATATTTGTGAAACTTTTAATTTTAGATATTTTTTTGTTGATTTTCGTTATTTTTACTGTAAATTAACCCTTTTATTACGTGTAAAAGTAAAAATACGTCTTCTATTCTAGTTAATGTATTATTTTCATTAAAAGTTGGATTTATCAAGTGAAAGTAAGGTGTATCCTCAATTGTTTGAGCCACTGTATCTACCGTACAAAATTATGAAGCTGTAATTGGTAATGAATCATTCTTCCAGATTACAGGTTATCGAACCTTGACAATAATACCTTGATAACCCATGGAGGGAGGCTGATGCACATCAAATCTAGTTAGAGTCACATGCAATCCCATTGGTGTGGTATGGAAATGTGATGGAAGTGCCACATCATAAGTCATCCTAATCACTTGATAGAACCTCAAAAATCACTAGGTCCCTATTCAATAGCCAAAGTATTGCTACTCATTGTGCAGTTAATACGAATTATCTTACTCAAACTCTGTTTCTCAATAGTAAAAAGTCAATTTTTTATGCCACTGACACGAAAACTACTAATATACCTTAAGACACATAACCATTCTCTTGTTAAAGTTTTGTTCATTAAGGATACATAACTAAAAACTTTCAACTGACTTTGCGTGACTAGTTAAGGAATTTGAAATTTATTCTTAAGAAACTAGAATGATGATACCAGATACATCAACTTCTTCTAATGCGGAGATAGAAATATCAGTCGTTTCCATATATAATACTTTTAATTCGGAAATAAGAATATCTTATAACCAAAAATATCGTAAATTCGTTATTACATTCAAATATATTGCATACATAAAAGGAAATTTAAAACACTGAAAAGGGTATACTATTATTGAAGAATACAGTTATTTTTGAAACCATTGGATATTTACGAATATTTAAGCAGTTATTGACTTTAGTTTAATTTTTATTAACGTCGCACTAGAAGCAACGCGAGGGCTATTAGCGACAGACCTCGTTATTTTGAAAAAATGTCAAGTGACGAGGACAATACCTAAGCTGGAACCCATCTCTCCTAACATCCACCCCATTTCAAGGGAGAACTTTTTGCCCCGACAGATTTAACGCATCTTCCCGGGCTACAAGGCGGGTCTTATTTTGCCAAGGATCGAACCCGAGACGAACGAAAACCGCCGGTCACGAATCCGAAGCTATGACCAATAGGTAACCTCGACCCCAGCCTTTAACTTTATACGTTTACTGACTTTAAGCCATGAAAATTTATACAACATTTCTAAAAATTCATTTTCCAAATGTTGTTCCTTAAGTTTGAAAAAAAAAAACCTTTCCAAGAGAAATAAAGCATGCATATACTTATTTAAATTGCAAATATTCCCCTTCAAAGCACGTTAGTAAATTGTACTAACTCAAATACTTACACTAAAGCAACTCGAGGGCTATTGTAGAAAGACCTCATAATTTGGAACCTCATTCAAATGACAAGGACGACAACTGACCTGGCATCCCCACTCCCAGACCATGCCATCGGCGACTTTTGGCAACTACAGTGAGTGAGTGAGTGAATGTAAAGTTTATTGGCGCAAGAGCCAGATATGGCTATGCTGCGCCAAACATGATTAAACTGTGGTCTAGACGTGAAGGTGAAAAAAGGGTAAAAATGGTTGACGAGAAAAGGGGTCGAAAATAGAGAAAGATCGCTAGGGTATCCCGGGAGTGCGTCACCCGTGTTTATCAAAGACAGTAAACCCCATGGGGAAAGAAAGATCACTAGGGTACCTTGGGTTCTTGAAGCCCTTACTTACCTGAAGAAGGCAAGTCCCTGAGGTCCCCTGATATAATCCCCAGGGGCATGGTGCCCGGCTATACCCCCAGACGCTGGGTACCCATTTTAGTCGCCTTTTACGACATGCATGAGCTACATTGAGACTATTCTGTCATCCCCGGTCACCACACGGGTCTTGGCAACTACAGATAAACGTGCGTGTGTGTGAATGAATGTAAAATTTCTTGGCGCAAGAACCAAATATGGCTATGCTGCGCAAAACAAGATTAAACTGTATTCTAGACGTGAAGTTGAAAAAAAAGTTTGGAAGTGGATGACAAGGAGGGTCGAAAATAGAGAAGAATCTAGGGTATCCTGGGAGTGCGTCACCCGTGTTTACAGATTTAACGTGCATTAGCTCTGGCTACATGGCGGGTCTTTGATGGCGAAGGATCAAAACCGCAAATGAACAAAAATCACCGGTCACGAATCCGTAACAATGCCCACAAGGCTACCGTGGACCTCTTGACATTCAGCACATTAACTTTCAGAATAACTTGTAGTTAAATGTATACTTTGGGAAATTTTAATACTTTGGATAAAATGTAATTACAAAACGATAAACAATATTAAATCAATGCTGCATAGAGCTAGATCAATTGAAGGTGTATTAATGCTTTAGTTTTCTGTACATTATATCTCTAACATTTTCCGGAGGACAAGCTCAAATATTTCAGACAAACGAGGGGGAAAGGAAGAAAACAGAAGTTTAGTATTAATTTTTTTGTGAGAGTTTAGTTTAGTTTTTGTTAACGACGCACTAGAAGCAACACGAGGGCTATTGGCGACGGACCTTGTAATTTTGAACCACGGTCAAGTGACGAGGACGACACCTGAGCTGGCAACCCCCTCTCCTAACATCCACACCACGCCCTGGGAGAACTTTGGGCCCCGAACAGATTTAACGTGCATCAGCCCCGGCTACACGGCGGGTCTTTGGCGGCCAAGTATCGAACCCGCGACTGAAAGAAAACCGCCGGACACTAGTCCTCGACCTTGACCACTAGGCTACCGCGGCCCAACTTTTTGTTTGAATTGTTATTTTAAGGTAATCTTCGACAGTGGTAAAATGGCAAGTTAAGATTTTAAACTTTCCTTATAACAGTTATAATAAGTTTTTTATTTTTTTATTTTCGAAAATTGTCATAAGCTTATGTTAGCAGTATTAGAAATCTTCAGGATGCAATAGAAATAATGGTTAAGCAAATTTTACTTTTAAAACTTATTTGGTGTGTTCCCATTTATTTAATGTGCAAGTTTAGAGAAAGATGCCTGCTCAGATATAAAACGAATTCATTTGAGAAAAGTTCATAATTACGAGATCCGTTACCAATAGATGTCGATTTGATTCAATGTGTCCTTTTATATTCAATCTAGTGAAAATGGAGTTATGTGACTGACTTATCGTTTTAAAAAAACGATGAATATGCACTTCTTTTATAAACGTCATACTAGAAACAACAGGAGTGTTATTTGGCAATGGACATTGTAATTCTTATCGGTCGAGTGACAAGAACGACATTTAAGCCGTCAGGAACATCTAACTTCTACACTACGTGGTTTAGTTTAGTTTTTGTGAGTGAGTGAGTGAGTGAATATAAAGTTTATTGGTGCAAGAGCCAGATATGGCTATGCTGCGCCAAACAAGATTAAACTGTGGTCTAGACGTGAAGGTGAAAAAAGGTAAAAGTGGTTGACAAGAAAGAGGGTCGAAAATGGAGAAGGATCGCTAGGGTATACCGGGAGTGCGTCACACGTGTTTACCAAAGACAGTAAACCCCATGGGAAAGAAAGATCACTAGGGTACATCGGGGTCATGATGCCCGTACTTAGCTGAAGAAGGCAAGTCCCTGAGGTCCCCTGATATTATCCCCAGGGGCAGGGTGCCCGGCTATACCTCCAGACGCTGGGTACCCATTTTAGTCGCCTTTTACGACATGCATGAGCTACAGTGAGACTATTCTGTCATCCCCGGTCACCACACGGGTCTAGTTTAGTTTTTATTAAATTTGCACAAGAAGCAACACGAGGGCTATTGGTAACGGACTTCGTAATTTTGAACCACGGTCAACTAACGAGGACGACACCTGAGCGGAAACGCCCTCTCCTAATATCCATACCAACGGCAGGACTTTAGGCACCGGTGGATTTGACGTGCACCAGCTCCGGCTACACGGCGGGTCTTTGGCTGCCAATGATCGAACCCGCGACTGAACGAAAACCGCCGGAAACGAACCTTGACCACTAACCTACCTCGGTCTCTACACTACTCGGAGGTCTTCGAGCCGCAATGGATTAAACATGTATAATCCCGGCTAATGGAACGTATTTCGTAGTACCAAGGATCGAATTCTCGATTCGATGAAAATCGCCGTTGAGCAGTCCCAGACCATGACTAATAGGCTATTGCGGCGATGGGATTAGCTTATTAATTACTTATCAACTTCCTACTTACCAACAACAGGAATGCTAAAGCTTATGAACCTCATAATCGTGAACCTTGGTCTAGTGACAAGTTTTATCCCGATTGAACACTCAACTCTCCAGAATTCCGCACCATCGTTACAAGAGGATTTTGATTACGAATATTTATGAACATCACGTCAAGAAGCAACACGAGGGGAGTTTGCGATTGGGAAGAATAAGAATCATTCATTCAACGTGTTTAGTTCTCTCAAAAACGGGTAA
>BMAW01045954.1:21186-70024 GCA_019974015.1 Nephila pilipes
TCAGTGGCTGGGCACCCTGCCCCTGGAGATTATCCGGGGCTGAGACACGTTAAATCTGTCGGGGCCCAAAGTGCTCCCGTTGTCGTGGTGCGGATGTTAGGAGAGGGGGGGGTGCCAGCTCAGGTAGTGTCTTCGCCACTTGACCTTGGTTCAAAATTACGAGGTCCATCGCCAATAGCCCTCGTGTTGCTTCTACTGCGACGTTAATAAAAACTAAACAACACCCTTTTAAGATAGCCTGTGTGGTGACAAGGATTGACAGAGTAGTCCCACCGTAACTCATTGTATGTTGTAAGAGGCGACTAAAAAACGTACCCACTGTCTGGAGATATAGCCAGACACCCTATCCCTGTGAATTATATCAGTAGACCTCAGGTGTTTGCTTCCTTCTGGTAAATACGCGCATCATGACCCCGAGTCACATCAGTGATCTTTTCCTTTTTCCCACGGGGTTTACTATATTTGGTAAATGCGGGTGACGTGCCACTGGAATACTCCAGCCATCCTTTTCTATTTTCGAACCTAGTTGTCCACCAATTTTTGCCTTTTCTTCAATTTCTTCACTTTCACACCAGAGTTAAATCTCGTTCGGCACATCGTAGCCATAGTTGGCTTTTGTACCAATAAACTTTACATTCCCTCACTCACTCCTCTTTAAGAGAATTAAACACGTTGAATATGCCCAGGCTTTATTTCCTTTCGATCGCAAAACGCCTTCGAGTAGCTTCTCGGTGTTACTTTCATGACAGTCGAAATGAAATTATTCTCCTAAGGATGGTGCGGTATTTTGGAGAGCTAATTATTAGCTGATGAGTTGATCTAGTAACTATATTAAGATTCAAAATTTATTTAGTTTTACAGCATTACCTCTCGTATCATTTCGTACGGCCGCGGTAGCCTGGTGGTCAAGGTCGTGGACTAGCGACCGGCCGTTTTCGTTCAGTCACGGGTTCGATCCTTGGCCTTGATCCTTCCAAAGACCCATCTTGTAGCCGGGGCTGATGCACGTTAAATCTGTTCGGGGCCCAAAGTCCTCCCGTTAGCCTGGTGTGGATGTTAGGAGAGGGGGTGCTAGCTCAGGTGTCGTTCTCGTCACTTCACCGTGGTTCAAAGTACGAGGTTCTTCGCCCGTAGCCCTCGTGTTGCTTCTAGTGCGACGTTAATAAAAATAAAACTAAACTAAACTCATATTATTTCAGAGTGATTTGTTAGTAAATGATTTATCAATTTATTAATAGTTGCTACACTATCGTAGTGATCATGGTCGGGAACTCACGGACTACGGTTTGCATCAAATCAGGAGTTCGTGTCTTGGCATCAGTACAGACGCGCAATCGGCCGGGAAGATGCACGTTAAATCTATCAAGCATCTCCCGTTTGCATAGGCATAAGATAGTGGAGAGTATCATCTCAGGGGGCGTCCTCATCACTTGACCGAGGATTTAAATTACTAGGTCCGTTACCAATATCCCTAGTGTTGCTTCTAGGACTGATTATAAACGTCACTCTTGGAATGACATCCAATTCAATTAGAAACAGAAATTGTAATTTCACCCTTAATATAAATGACCAGTTTTAAACCTATGTTAGGAGAGAGATGCTAACTTTTACATCACACAAAGGTGGGAAACCTGGAATAAATTTTTAAGTTAAATATTTTTTACATTTTCACTCGTCATTTCTTATGCATCCTTATAATTTCTACAACTGTTAACAAACGTTTGTTACTCACTTATAAAAATACTGTTAATTTAACTGTGTTATAAGAAGAGTTGAAATTATGAAATTAACCATTTTATCAAAATCAATGAATAGCAAGAAATAACAATTATCATCGAAAACTTAGGGGTAACTGCCAGTATTCTACTCTTATTTTTTATCGTTTGTCTGTCTCAAAATGTTAGAGTTAGAATGCATATAACTAAAACACCAATAATCCTCGATTCATTCCAGTTCGTTTGACCTTTTATTCAACGTTAGTTAATACTTACTCTGTGTAATCAAATTTCATTCAAAGTATGACCCCTGTGGTGACCGAGTAGGCAGAATAGTTCCACTGTAGCTTTGTAAGGGGTCACTAAAATGGTATCGGGAGTCTGGGGGTATAGCCAGGCACCCTGCTCCTGGGGATTATATCAGGGACTTCCCTCCTTTTGGTATGTACGGGCATCATTACCCCGAGTCACCCAAACGATTTATTTCTTTTCGATGGGTCTTTGGTAAACACGGGTGCAGATGGCAATTAACATGCTCTAGATGTGCGTCTGATGGACAATCTTCCAAGGACTGCCTTCTGGAGCCTAGATGTGTTAATTGTCAACAATCTCACGCAACTGATTCGAAATTATGTCAAAATGAACAATAGAAAAAAAAATACAGGAAATAAAAACAATTCAAAACATCTCTTACGTCGAAGCACGTAACCAAATAGTCTCACAAGTTTCTCATTCTTATGCCCAAGCTGCAAAATCTTCTCTCTGTGCTTCCACCCAAACTGACTCAAACTTTAGTAAAGTTTTATGTCCTCCTTTACAGATATTGAAACCTTTCTCTTTCCTCCGTCCCATTGCCTTCCTCTTCCTCCATTAATACTGTCTCTACATCAACAACATCCATACAGGCTCGTATTCTACCACTTACTAAAAAACCCCACATCCAAAACTTCCAAACCTAAGCATCCCATTCTCTTACATGACAAAGCTCTATAAATATAGACCTCAAAATAAGCGCAGAGAAAAAGTAACATATAAAAATGTCTCGCATACCACAATAGGTATTAAACCCCAGATAGCAATTACCATGAATCCACATGTACCCAAAAAAGGTTCTCTTAGAACTACCCTTGACGACGATGACATGATTTTATGACATCGATGACTTTTGGTTGAATGCTGCTGCATATGAAACGGAAACATCCCTCCATTTAAAGCGTACTAAGCAACATATCCGAAAATGATGTTTGTCGTTGATTATGCTTAGTTTTTACATAATTTTTCATTTTCTATTTTAAGCTTTGCGTATTAAATTTAAATTTTACTATTTTTAATATGTGCATTTTTACTCTAATATTTTTAACTTTTACTTGATTTTACGTAAGTGTTTTTTCAATGTTTGATTTGTATTTCAGGTTTTTTTACTCCTCCCTTCACCTTGTTTGGCGCAGCATAGCCATACGTCGCTCTTGCACCATTAAAATCAACACTCACTCACTCTTGGTAAACACGGGTGACTCATCTTCGAGTTATCCTTCTGTATTTTCGACCCTCCTTGTCAACACATTTTTTCTTAACTTTTTTCACGTCTAGACACAGCTAAATCTTGTTTGGCGCAACATACATACATACATACATCTGGCTCTTTCTCCAATAACATGCACATTCACTCATTCATTTATCCGAAGTATTACAATTGTTCAAGAAATACGTATAACTACGAGAGTTGTTCAGAAAATAAATAATTCATCCTCTGGTGGTCAGCCAAATTTCTACATATTAATTGTTCCTACCCAGCAATTCAGAAAAAAAGGACTCTGCTCATGTGAAGGATAAACAGATGTCTTCAACACACAACTTCTCACCGTGATGTACCAATATCTCCTTCCACTATCATAGATCAAATAACAGAAACTCCTCTGACAACCAATGCTCCTGCGATACACATTATCCCCAATCCTACTATCTTTCTATCTCCACTCTCTTTATGTATTTAACCTTCGTGATTAAATATAAAACTAGCTATCCTTTCATTTCTTCATGAAATCATGAAGTTACATAATCTTAAAAACAAATGCACAATATACAAAAAATTATTTTCAAAAATCCAATAATAAAAAAAAACACTTCATCTCCTATAGATTTTCAATCTTCATGTATAATGAAGGGTAAAATAACTTCGGTAAAAAAAATAGTTTTTTTAAACATGAGTTTTGTTTCAAACTTCACATAACATAATTTTTTTTTGCCTTAAGATATAAGTAACATTCGCTTGCCAGTAACATTTATTTTTAGTAAGATTCTCCTCTTTTTGAAAGGGCTGCGGTAACCTACTGGTCAAGGTTTTCGGATTTGGAGCCGACGGTTTTCATTCAGTCGCGGGTTCGATCCTTGGTCGCCGAAGACCCACCATGTAGCCGGGGCTGATGCACGTTAAATTTGTTTGGAGCACAAAGTCATTCCGTTTGGCGTGGTGTGGATGTTGGGAAAGGGGGGTGACAGCTCAGGTGTCGTCCTCGTCACTTGACCGTGGTTCAAAATCACGAGGTCCGTCGCCAATAGCCCTCGTGTTGCTTCTAGTGCGACGTTAATAAAAACTAAACTAATAACATCATTTCATCACAGCTTTTCTAGCCATGGCCAGTGTCCGAAAGGACCATTTAATTGGTGCACTTATTGCTTGCGGAAAAAGCTAAATAAAAATTGCAAAAGCCTCCCGAAAATCATTAATTACAAAGTGAATTACATTTACATGAAAAGAGAATAATTTGAAAACATGCTTTTGTTGCCTCGTTTTATAATAAAAAAAAATTAAGTTTTTTCTTATTGTAATAAAATTTTTAAGACAATTTTTATATATATTCTAAATCAGGTTATACTAAACATCAAAATCATTTTTTTTATTTTTATGTATTTTTTTTTTTTTTTTTTCAAATTCATGTCTCCAAACATAGTCGGGCATCTTAGAATAAAGGCAAACGTTAAATTTTTACAAGTATTACAATAATATTCAGTTCGGATATTAAAATAGCTACAGGTAATATAAAATACTACATTGAACATACCTTACGAAGGAAATTAAATCCCGAGCAAACTATATATATGTAATTATCCTAAATAAAAATATTTTAATCTTCCTAAATATAATCAGTATTTTGAACTTAACACCATGTATTCTTTATTTGATGAAATGAATTTTCATAAATGCCATTTTCTTAAGACGACATGTTAATAGATGTTAATAAATAATAAAAATAAGCTTTATAAATATGTATTAAAAATAATTTTGAAGAATAAAATGAATTTAAAAAATGTAACGAGTATTGGTAATCAAATCTTAAAAAATCTGAACAATTGTCGCATTTTTGTCTCCTAACACACACGCTTTTTTTTGTATTGTTTTTTAATATATACAAAAATTAGAACGAAGAAAAATGCGTTTTAATAGAAATAAGAGGTAACTTCACAATTTAATTGTAGAAAACACAGTTAAATTTATTAAACATTTTTTTCGAATGTTTGTATGTATTTTTTCCTAAATCATCGTACATTTGAAATGTCTTTAATATAGCAAATTGATAAAATGACACACATTCCATCGGCGATATAACTATTCATGCTGAAAGGAAAATATTGTTGAATGTCCATTTATACATACAATTAATATACATGTATTGTTCTTAGAAATTTTCTTTTTTAAATATAGAAAGAAATCATTATTTATAAAGATAAGTATTTGACATTTGTTTGATAAAATCACTGTAAAACTAAAAAAAATCTTTTTTTCTCAAAAAAAGGATATTTTATATATATTTTGAAAACTGAACAATGCTATTAAATATTTAAATTTAGAAAAGTATATATTATCGCAAGAGAATGAAATAAATTACTTGTGACGTACGTAAGTGTTGATAATATGTGCATCTAATGAAAACATTTACAAGAAAATAAGTGACTTTACCATAATGTTGCGTTCCCTTTTTGAGAAAAACTACATTTAATAGAAACTAACTTGCTGAAATTATCTCATAATGCAAAATATTTAACAATTAGAAAAAAATTTTCTTCCCAAAGAATTTGTGTAAATCATCTCTCGCAGAAATTAACATGCCAGATATTTAAGTAAAATATTGATTGATGGCATTTTTTTTAATTTTGTTGCTAATCTTAAAGTTTAATTTTTTTAAGAGTATAACTAATCCTAAATGATATTTAGGTTTATATAAATGATATATTGATTTCTGGGATTGATTTTTCAGAAATAAATCACAGGAACAAAAACTAATTAAGTAATTTAGTGTTTTGAAAATATTAATTTGAAACAAAGTAACCCTTTCTCAACGCGTGGTTAGATCTGTCTAGTAGAATTCAAAAAATGCGCTATCTATAGTTTTGCATTTCCGGTTTGTTGATAACAAATATTGATTATTTTGCACCTTAACCGTTAACTTTATTACTATCCACCAGACTTCGAAAGCTGCAACGTCAATAATACTGAATAATTCGAAATTAGAGGTTTTTTCCGTTTCATCGACTACATTTTCTGCCAGCAAACAAACTTTGGATCCACAAGTAAGTTTTTCTTAAAATTTTTAAACTTAGTATACGCAGAATAAATAATCAAAAGCTCTCGAAAACTTAGTGAAACCCGAGAGTGGCTAATGTAATTGTAATTTAGACATCATTTTAACATAAAATATAATCAATAAACAAATGCGAAACTAATTTTTAAAGGAATTAATTGTCAACCTATTTGTAGTTCTTATTCAAATTTTTAAATCAATTTGCATAATGAGGATACTTAGTATATCTATGCAAAGAACAATATTAGTTACATGAACAATATTAAAATCTAAACGAAAAATATTATTTAGATAAAAAAAAGTATAATTAGAAGAAAAATTCATAAATAAAATATAATAAAATCTCATAGTTTTAAAAAGAATAATTATAGTTTAATTTAGGAAATATGCTAAACTAAATAATTAGAAAAATTATTAATAATATGAAGGATTTTGTTCAAGGAAACTGAATATATGACAATATAAAACACTGTTTTTTTTAAAAAAGTTTCACATAATATTTATGAAACCTTGAAATTAATTCCAGTCATTGAATATTAAATTTATATACTTATTATTTCGTATACTTTCACTCAAAATCAATCCTCTTGTATATGAATTATCTGAAACAAGTGGTTTACTCTTAAGCAATTTATATATTCCTTAGTTGATATGAATTCTAATGAAACATTCACATCTTCTTTAAGAAAAACTACATTTCTATTCACTAGATACCATAAAAAATAAATCTAAACTTAATAATATTAGTTTATTAAATGCAGAACTCAATGAGAAAAATAAAAGGAGTCAATATTTAAATAAGCTTTACTTCGATATCTTAAAATGTTAAAAAAACAACCAGGAATTAAAATACATTTATTAAGATTTTCCTGGAATATATTTATAAGCAGTTTTTTTTTTTTATTATTCAAGCAAATACAAATATTTTTAAACTATTTAAATAAAGAAAAGTAATTAATATATACATATATATATATGAATACATCCTAAAGCTTTCTTTTTTTAAGTGTTTTTTATCCCAAATCTTTCCTTAAGAGTTTTCGTCAAAGTATTACAGCCAAAATAACTATTTTTTTTTCATATATATCTTAATAAAACCATCGTAAGAATTGAATTCAATGTGCTTTTTATTTGTAACTGGTAAGCCTAATAAAAAACTTTTATCACCTCCGTTCTATAATTACTTACAGGAGAGCTTTCAATACTCCAATTAGAACCACAAAACCCATAAAATTAGATGTATTCCTCCAGTCAGTTTATGTTTTCAAAATGAAATTTTCCACATACTGTAGCTTCTCCTTTTACTCTTAACTTCTTCAACAGCTGTAATTCGATCTAAGCATTGGACCAACTACACATAAATTCTATAAAATTAATACTCCTTCATTCACTTCAGCACATCCCTGGCGTATCATTAGAGGACAAGCCAAAAACTAAAGATTGGTTGAAACCACACACACACACACACAAACACACACAATTGAAACTATCAATATCTATATAATCACTATTCAATAACCACTTCTAAGAGGCAAAGGTCATTTGAAAAGTCTGAAGCAAATCGAATCTGTTCCACAGTCGATTCCACTCATTGAAATTCTAAGTCAATCCCTCAGTAGTGTTTCATCTATCTAGCTGGTGCACGTCAGAGATATTAACGTTTCCTGATGAAATTAATTCAGAGTAGTGCTTAGGTATTTAAATTACAAATTGTATCTTCAATTGCAAGAGGTGGAGAGGAAGGAAGTTTCGGATTAGTTTTGAAGGTTAAAGCGTTTTCTAATTTATATACATTCTTTTGAGTGTTTAGACACATTCCAACATCTTCTGACTGTGGAATATTTTGACGTAATTATTCTACGTCTCATAACGAATACGATTTACTAAAATTAACAGAATAGGAGTTTACTGAAATTTCACTGTCATGTTGGGAATTGAATGAGTAACGCCATACGCATTACAAAAAATAATCCTGTTCTTGAAAGACGTGAACGTGTTTTCAGTTCTTTTTTTTTATACATTCCCTTTTAATTATGTCTAATAGAAAAATTTAATTACGGAAAAAAATTATTTCAGTTTTATTTACAATTTATATAAATATACATTCATGTATTTGAACAGAGAAATTTAATTTGAAATAAAGCAACTGAAATTGAGGGTGTTATCAATTTCTTGCAATATGGTTATGCGTTATCATTTGAGTGAATCACAAATTACTAAAATGACAACTTTTTGAAATTAGTGTTTTGTTAGAAATATTATGACATTTGTGGTGAAACCAAATCGTATTATAATTATTACATTAATTACAGAACAAATTAATAAATAATCATTACTACTAATAAAATAAAATGTAATGTTTCTAAATTAAGTATATGTAAACAGAACTTCGTAAAAGGAACCTTACTAATATGACTTTTCTAAATGTTTTTTCTTATCAAAAAATTTCAAATAAATTTATTTATTACTTTCAATTATTTTCTTCAGCATATGATTTTATATTTACTTATATTAAATTGAATTAGATTTAAATTAGTAGAAGATAAGTATAAGTTAATTTTATCTTCATAAGGCTTATTATAATTCAAAACAAATCGATTTTGTAGTTGCTAAATTACTGTTCATAATCACGTTTTTTCATAATTTGTCCATTTTCGTATATGTAACATAATCATTCGTGTTTCACTGAATAAGAGGCTATATTGTTAATTATTTTGATTAACTTTATTCCGTATAGATATTTATTTGTCTATAAGATTGGTTGGCATATTACATGAAATAATTTTTTTTTTTTATTCTAATACTGAAGATAAAATATTTGAAGAAATTAATTCGTTGTGGAATCTTAATCCAATCATTCTATTAATTCTTCATTTTCTCTATGCAACAGAGTACCACTTCAACAATGAACTAACAATCTGGAATCTTACTTTCTCTAGAATTTTCTTATTTTTATTGTTTCTTCCGTTATCTGTTGAAGTATAAATCCATCACCATAGAAAAAAAACTTCGAAATAAATAATTTTTTTGCAAAAATGAAAGTGTGATTTGAAAGTAGCAAATACGATATTCTCGATACGATATTCTCGATTCAAATACGATATTCTCGATTCAAATACGATATTCTCGAATACGATATTCTCGATATTCTCGATCTACGATATTCTCGATATCGTATCGATATTCTCGATACGATATTCTCGTAGCAAATACGATATTCTCGAAAAGTTATCCAAATAAAGGTCAACATGGATAAACACTTTTCCGAAATCTTGGTTATAGTTCTCCAAAACGAAAAGAGAACTAAGACGAGAAACGCATAACAATAGCTCGTAATAATAAAATAACTAAAAAGGTTTATTTAGGAAAAAGAAAAAAAAATCCATCTAGACTAACCCAATTAATTTACGAAGCTGAGTTTGTTATTTTAAAAAGAACAGTTCTATGAGAGCAAGATGAAACAAATTGTTATAGGATCATCTTATATTAAAAAAAAAATATTTACTAAGGGAAATTTACGAAGTACAGACCTTCTCTGTATTGGTATGTGATCAACCCAGATTACATTTGTCTATGATTAATTCGTCTCAGTAAATCTATGATCAACATAATGCCTAGACACACGAACATCACTACATGGCCGGAGAATATTCAAATGAAAATAATATATTATGCTTATTGGTACTTGCATTTATTTTAACTCCTTTTTCACGCAGTTATCACTATAAATTTCAATTGTGTTTCTCAGACGAGTCCATTTCTAAAATTTTGGTAGACAAAAGTACCTTTAATCGGCAATGCCCTGCTGAAATCCCTCACCTGATTGCATTGTCACAATAGTAAAACATTAATTAAATTTATGGTGTGGTCTTTAATCATTTCCGAGTGATTTCAATGGACTCACTTTATATAAATAAATGTGAGATAAGATCAATGCAAAGAAGTATTGGGAACTCACCAGATATCCCAACTTGCTAGAAAGAAGTAATACAAACTTATGAGAATATAAGAATATCCAAATTTTACACAAGCAATGCATTCCTTTGGAATGAATCCAATTAAAACTTTAGTAGAAATCACAACACGTGAAACTGCAAAAGAAACAAAATCTAGACAACAATTAACAATAATTTGAGATAAGAGCCGACGATTGTAAAAACAACGTTTTTATATGGTGATAAAGTTTATTAAAAAAATATTTAAATATTAGCTAAGACTTGTTGTATATGTCTAAATATTGTATTGTTAAGCGAGTAAGAAATATTCCTAAAGTTTCAGAGCTCTAGCTTGATGGGAAGTTCGTTAATTTAAGGACCGAAAATTTGATGATACACATACAGACATACACAAAGTGAAATACATAAAAACGTTGTAAAAATCAAAATAAATCTAGGAATAATAAACCCTCGATAATATACACTTTATAACAAAAAAAAAAAAAAAAAAAAAGAACGCACCAAGAAGGAGTCGCGCGATTGTAATGAAATTTCGTACGCATAAAAATTTTGAAGGCACATGCAAGTGATCAAATTTGGTGTCCAATGAATGTATAGCGGGAGTTACAGCACATCGGAATGCTCACGCAGCAGGTGTGTATAAGCAGTCATTCTCCATCTAATGGTCAAATTTTCAGTGGAAATGCGATTTAGCATACCTTTCTACAGCTGAAAAAATGCATCTTTTTAGTATTTGAGGTCATTAAAAGCAACTGTCAGAGTTTGAAAGAGGTCATATTATAAGACTGAAAGAGGCAGGTTGGGCAAATTGCAGAATCGCTCGTCATATGGGTCTCAGCGTTGCGGCGATTAGAAAATGATAACAAGAATGGGTGGATAATAGGAGGTTTCAGAGTCATAAAGGTAGTGGTCGCTCTAGGGCTACAACAGATCGGGAGGACAGAGGGAATATCAGATCAGCTATCACAGTGCCTGATTCATCGTTATCAACCATCAGACATGTAACTCTCACACGAGTGTCCAATATGATCATTCAAAGATGGCTCATAGAGCGAAATCTACGCTCGTACCGACCGCTACGCCACCTTCCACTCACGCCTGTTCACTCTCGAGCCAGATTACATTGGTGCTTTGCTCGACCAGGTTGGAAGGATGTTGACAGGTGACGTATAATTTTTAGTTACGAATCGTGCTTCCAACTGTGTCCTGACGATCATCGAAGACGTGTCTGAAGACGACCAGGGTAGCGTGCCGATCCTGCGTTCACTATTGCATACCACAAAGGCCCTCAAACAGGAATTAGGGTCTGGGTTACCATGTCCCTTGATTGCCGGACCCCTTTGGTCGCCATTAGAGGCATACTTACAGCACAGCGGTACGTCGACGAAATTCTGAGACCTGTTTTGCTACCTTTCCTTTTGCAGTAACTTGGCCTTATTGTTCAGCTAAACAATGCCAGACCACATACTGCACTTTTTACTGTGAACTGTCCAACAGCTTACCAAACACTTCCTTGGCCAGCCAGTCTCTTTGCAATCCAGCATGTCAGGAACATTAAAGGAAGGCGACAGTATTTACCAGGGAATGTTGATAATCTAGCCCGACAATTGGAAACAAAATGGCAAGAAATACCACAGGAGACCGTCAGGGATATTTATCACTCTATTCCACATCGTGAGTTAGCTTGGATTTCGGCTTGAGGTGAATCAATTCCTTAATGAGTTGGTTACTTTGTATTTATGAACTCTGAAATATATCATTAAATTTTTTGAAATTTTAATCATTTTCTATTCAGTACATATTTTGTCTATCCACCAATTTATAAATCCATTGGCAAACTCTTTCTTGGTGCATCGTTTTTTTTTTTTTTTTTTTTTTATAGAGTGTAATATGGAAAGCATAATCAGAATCATTACAGCTTTAATAACGCGAAAGAAAGTGTGATGAAATATTAATGCAGTACAGTATTAAATTTTAGTATGTTAAATTACATTTTATCCAGCCAAGGATCTATTGTTTTATTTAAAGGGACTTAGTACCTTACGAAATCAAAAGTAGAACATTTTGACAAACTTTTTTCGATTGTTCATAAAACAACAATTTTTGCTCATTTCAGTATGAAACTTTGCCAGTTTGTATTATAAAGTACATATATTAAAATATTGGGTCAAGTTTTGCTATTAAATTAATATATTTCCTTATACAACAGGAAATATGCGTACAAAAATTTGAAAAATAAATTAGCTTACCTTACGTTACCCACTAGATAACTTTTGAAAGATTTACAGTAGAACCATAATTCTTATGCAAAACAAAAGCTAAATAATGTCCTCATTCTGTAAACCTCTAATTTTAAATTTACCTTATTATTAAAAAAAATGAAAAATTAAAAAATTATCAAGTTTGTATTTAGTAACTTTTTTTTTTCATGTATCATGTTATAAAATAAAATCTAATTATCCTATTAACAAAATTGAGGTTCACAGAATGAAAATCTGCAAGTACAACACTCATGTAAAATTTTAAAGCTCTGCTTGCAAAAGATTTTTTTTAATCCTGTGGGAAAGTGTGAAAATAGCAAACTGAGAAAAAGAGGTTTGTTACATTGCATTACATAGAACAAGCCACTTTAGACATTTACATTTTTTGTTGCACAGGGCGTAATAGTTATCGGATATTGACGCGGTTTGTTTTAAAATGCTCCTAACATTTACTACTATTTCTTAAAATCAAATTTGAAAAATCGAATTTTTGAAGGTGCAAAGGTACTAAACCAAAAATATTGTAACTGAACTCCTTTAAAATTTTTTTTTTTTTTTTTTTGCTAATATTTTTGTCTGCTTTCACCTGCAGCGAAAATAGTTTTGAAAAATGCATCACAATAAATTTCTCCTAAATTTTTTATTGGATTGAAAGAAAATATTTGTAAGATATGTATGACACCTGCTTTTACCAATAATGAGCTTAATTTTCACGATATGTCCTTGTAAATTTAACTCAAAAGTTTTATTGGATTGAACTGAAACAAATATAAAATTAAGAATCTTATTTACTATTCGATTTCTGTATTATGTTATATTACATGTAAACTGGAATCAAGATATGACTGAAAATAATTTACATTATTCAGAATCTTAAGACAGCTGTGAATCGGCAATTTTTTTAGCCATCCAAATAGCAATTGTTTCAGTTGGGAAACTTTTGGAGTATCAGACCACTTTTCAATTTTTTATCTTTTGCTTAAATTTTAAAAACATTTAGCTTATAAATATTTAATTTAATAATTCATCGCTTGCTTTAATTTTAATTACATTGTTGATATTATATTCATCTTAAAGATCAACATTTGCTTTAATCGCAATTACGTTTAGTTTAAATATAGCTTCAATTTAATAATTTATTATTTTCCCTTAATTCAAATATAGGATAATTTTTTCCATTTTTTTACCCGATATTGCATCGTTCACTTTAGTTATTGCGTTTAATTGAGTAATTTAGTAATAATTATGAAGAAAAGCGCACTTTGGGAGACTAAATCTTTTCTTGAGAAAACTTTGCTTAGAACGTTTTAATTTTTCTACTTGTTAATTATTGTTTTTGTAGCATTTTCTATTCTCGGTGTATCTCAGAGACAAGTAAAGAAAATCATACTGAACTAGGAAAAATTGTTTCAAATTCTGTTATAAATATATGGATCCGTTAATTTTTACTAAAGTCAACATTAATTCGGAAATCCACTGTATGCATCTAAAAATAATAAAATTTTCCCTCTTAATATATTATGCTTATAGCAACGTAAGAAAAGATCACCAACTATTTCTCGATGGTACTAATGCAAATTGAGTATAGAATACTCTAAGTTTGAATAAATTTCTTTTCTTTATTTTTAATTCAAAATACAGGTTTTATCAAAGTGCAGCATTCTAAAGACTGAAATTTATCATACGAAATAAAATCATTTGCATTATAATTCTTATAAAAATTATTAAAATAAATGATTATTACCAATTATTTCATTTTGTTTTATTCAAAATAGGGATAATATTTTTGAGGATAGTTATTTTATTAAATACACTGGTGTTCAAAATTAAGAAAATTTGCATGCTTTGCAGAATTTCGTTAAAATAATTGAACGAAAGTTAAGAAAAACTGTTTCGAAACCCAAATGCAAAACTTGTGCTTCAAATACGCAAGCGGAGGGCGGTACTAGTGTTGAGGCGGTACTAGTGTTAAAAAAGGGATTTATAAGCACGTGTTGAAAAATTCTCATTTCATTCTCTAGGGCATTTCACGAATTTATTTGTGATTTTTGAAGCAATCTTTTAAATTAAAATTCAAACAATAAAAGTAACTAACCACCAACGTTTCGATGATGGAATCAGGTGACGAATTGTGGATAGGTTAAAATCAGGTCAGTCTCAGATCCAGATTTGCAGAGAATTTGATTTAACACCCAGCGTCGATTTAGACTTTTGGAAAAATTTAAGGATACCGGATGTGTCGAGAGAAATCCTAGGGCAAGGTCGTCCAAGTGCCGTGACTATCAGTGTCCATTAGATCCCCATTTGTTTATTACAGCGAGACGCAACACGGATACTACACCTTCTCAAGTCTTTCATGAGTTGCATGCGGCCACAATAACCCGAGATTCAAGGTTGACTGTTTCCAAAAGACTTCATAAGAGAAAGCTGTTTGCAAGTAGACCTGCTAGTTCCGTCCCGCTCAGTTCTGCGAACAGGAGAGTCCGCTTAAAATACTGCATAGATCATAGAAATTGAAGCATGGATCAATGGGTGACGGTTCTCTTCACTGATGAATCCCGTTTCAATGAAACCAGTGATTTCCACCATACTTTTATATGGTGAAAAACAGGGAACTTCTACCTTCCATACAATGTCACAGAATTGAACCATTAAGGCAGCAGATGCTTGATAGTCTTTGAAAGCATCATGTAGGATGACCGCGAGCACTTCCATGTATTGGGTTGGAGGGAAAGTTCTGTCGTATTTTAAATAGGCAGGTGATTTTTCTTGTAAAAAAAAAAAAAAAAAAAAAAAAAACATCTGGTTAGTGAGTCATTCGGATTTTTTTTTTTGTTCTTTTAGCTGCTGTATAATATAAAAGAAGTCATTTTTTACCGTTCATCCTTTACTTGTGATATTTAAAGTGAAAAACATGTCAGTAGATAAAGGGCATTTACGACATTGCATTTTGTATGAATTCCAAAAAGGAAGCAACGCATCGGTTGCATGTAAAAATTTATGTGCGGTGTTTAGAAAAGATATTGTAAACGTTCGTACTTGTCAAAGATGGTTTAGCAAATTTCGTTCCGGGGATCTGAGCCTCCAAAAAAAGGATCCATCTGGACGACCATCCAAGATCGATAATGATGTTTTGCGATCTATGTTGGAAAATAATCCACATTTAACAAGTCGAGAAATTGCAGAAGAGTTTGGCATTCATCATACAACTGTTGGAGATCACATTAAATCTCTTGGGTTTGTGTTAAAGCAGAGTGTTTGGGTTCCACATGAATTAACGGAAAAGAATTTGTCTGATCGTGTAAGAATGTGTTCATCACATCTGATTAGACACAATGTGGAGCCGTTTTTGGACAAGCTGGTTACTGGAGATGAAAAGTGGATTCTTTAGGAGAATATTAAGAGAAAAAAATCTTACTGCAAACCAGGAACATCATCAGCAACAGTTCCAAAACCAAGTATCCATCAACGAAAAGTACTGCTTTCTTTGTGGTGGGACAGGAAAGGTCCAGTTTCAGCTACGAGTTGCTGAAACAGGGGGAAACCATTAACGCGGATCTGTACTGCAATCAGCTGGATAAATTGAATGCAGCTATCAAAGAAAAAATGCCAGCATTAGTGTCCAGAAAAGGAATAGTGTTCCACCACGATATTGCTCGACCGCTTACTGTAATGGTGACACAACAAAAACTGAATGCGTAAGAATGGGAAGTCCTTAGTCACCCACCGTATTCACCTGACATTGCAACATCTGATTATTGCCTGTTCAGATCTCTGCAAAAATATCTAACGGGAAAAAAATTCAAGTCTTTTGAAAGTGTTTCTAAGGCAGTTGCTGACTATTTTAACTCCAAGGACGAAAACTTCTACAAAACAGGAATTCACAGGTTACCTGAAAGATGGCAACAGGTTGTAACAAATAACGGAGCATATATAATTGATTAATATTAAACACATATTTTTATAAATGAATTCAAATATTTTCTTTAAAATACGACAGAACTTTCCCTCCAACCCAATATTTCAAAGAGGCAATGCAACTGCTGAGATGTATAGGGATGATGTCTTGAAGCCCTATGCTCTCCGATGTTGCTTCTAAGTGCTGCGTCAATAAAATAATAACTTCAAATCGAATCATATGTTCGGCACACAAGATTGTCATTTTACTATTTGATTTAATTAATTTGGACTTTCAGAATGAAGAAGTGTGCAAAATATTGAATAGATTAATTAATTTGTTAGGGAATATTTATTTATTAAAAACAAGCGTGCGTAGTGTCTGTAACTGATTTTTAAGGACCTCGGTTAACCATTGAATACAATATAAATTCTATTTGCGACAGACTTCATAATTTTGAGCCTCTTTCAAATGACAAAAAGAACACTTTAGCTTACATCTCTCTTCAAACTTCTACAACCCGTCAAGGGTATATTAATTGAAAGTAGAGGTTTATTGATGCAGGAACCAAATATGTCTATGTTGTCAAAAAATTAAGTATCCGTTATCTAACAAAGGAGGAACTGGGAAAAAAAGTTAATAATTGGTTAGCAAGAAGGTCACGATAACGGAAGGATATTTGACACGCATAAGAATTTATAGGTGTCAGCTTCTCTAAAAGGTTGGTCGTAAGCGGCAGCGGGAATCGTGGAAAGCAACAAATGACTTAAGTCAGAGTCCATGACCACTGATCTAACACGGCTAAGTATGGAATAGAAAAGAAGACAGTTTGATACGAACACGCGTGTGTATATGCTCGCGAAATTGATTAAATATGTATATCAGATATACTTGATGGGATTATTCCAGTATAAAAGCTTGTAATAGAGAGGACTTGTTCATCAACATCTTCAGCTTCTCAATTCTTAGCGATAACTGAGAAAAATGTAATTACATCTTTATGTAACTATTTGTTGCAGGTATTGAATGCAACAAAAAGGAATTAAATATTTTAAGAAAGTCTTTTTTTTTTAATTAGTTATAGTTTAGAAAATTCTTTATCAAAGCATTACTTAATTTGTTTTAAATTTTTTGCAGGTATTTTTGCAAAAAAAAGAGCATGTTTGAATTGATTTCCAAGGTCTACTACGTTGTGCTTTTAGTACTGGTTATATTTTTATATTCTGTTTATATTGCATTCTAAATGTCATACTTATTTACTTTGGAATTTTAAGAAGTTTGTGATGAGGTAATAATATAGCATCCGATATAGAAGTGTATTTACCGTACGTTCGAGAAGTTCGGTGGAGTGTCATACCATATCAGCTAAGTGAATGCTTATTTTTTTTTTTTTTTAATTTAATAATTTTTTTTGTTAACAAAAATGACTTTTTGTCTACTTCTTATTTCATGTATGGAATAAATATTTTTCAAGGCAATTGTATTCAACTGTTGATAAATAATTTTATTCATGAAGCAATGTTTCTTTTCTTTTATCCTATGTTAGCACAAATTCAAGTGATTAAATGTAAATTTTTTTTTTCTTACATAATGGTACTTAAGTAGAACTGTTATAGAAAGTAACAAACAAATTTCTTTCTATACACATCTCATTTATAAAGTAGGACATTTTGTACATTTTTATATTTTTTCCCCATTTTAATGGGTTTTCTTCCAATCGCATTGCATGCCTGGCTCAAACCTTTATAAGAAATTTTTCTCGCATTTTAAAGCACACATCTGAGCTTAAATATCTATATACGATTATTTTCGATAACAATGATATAATTTAAGTATAATTAATGAAACTTAATTGATTGAAACTGAATACTTATAAAAAATAAATTTTTCGCTGCGTTTGACGCCCAGACGCCAAATGGTCACCAAATGCAATGCTTAATTGAGCAAAGAAATTAACTCATATTTATTAAAAACAATAACATGTATTATTAAAATAATTTATGATTAAATTCGTTTTGAAAAACGTTATCCTTTTGCTCTTAAAATATAAGGTATAAAAAGTTATATAACGCAAATCAAAAAGTTTGAAAGAAAACCAATGTTTAAAAAATTCGTTTAATGCCGATGTTATTTTTTTTGGCGCGACATTAAAAGTCATAATCAAAAATCATGGTTAGTAATGCTCATATCCTGTTATGTATTATCGTCATCTCTCTATTTGCATTAAATACATATAATTTAATAGTTACAATGGTTAATGCGTATTGAATGAAATTAGGCTCGATAGTACGCATACAGTGTGGCATCAGAGCTGTCAGATCACATGCTGTCCTGTGCACGACTTAGTTAGAATCCATCTTTGCTCGTGGTCTTCTACTCATGTGGATTAGAATTCTAATTTTAAGTAAGACCCACCTTTAAAAGAGAATTATATACTTTCATTCTACAGGAGGGGGCGTGAAATTTATAATTTTAGGATGGTATGGAAGTTTGGAAAATTGGTTGCCAGCTCAGGTCACTTGACCACGGTTCAAGATTATATCCATTACCATTTCAATCATGTTGTTTCAAAGTGTGAAGTAAAAAAAAATTAATGAATCACTCAATCAATAAATTTTCCATTGATGATTATTAACATGGCCTTTTTTGATGCAACAAAATGGCTATAGAAACTTGCACTCGTAAATTTGAAAATCTGTGAATAACCAATACATTTGTGATTTGAACCTTCCCTCTCCATACTATTAAGCCATACGATTATGAGGATTAAAGATAAATTTTAAAGTCAATAATTTTTAAACTTCTCACAAACATTACATTTAACAAGCTTTCAGTTTTCCTAACTTCTTAGATATGCTTATGCTATTCATTTTTAGAAAATTTCTAACGTAATTGCTTTGTACGAAACGTTAAAATCAGAAAAGAGAAATAATTTTAAGTATCACTCAAAGATTACCTACAAATTGTAGAGAAACAATTCTTATGGAAAATCTTCAAATCGTATACGGTCAGTAATATTATTTCCTAACGTTTGTCTACTGTACTTAAGTAAGCCTTGTTTGCAAGAAAGCGATATGGAGATAGAATACAGATAACTGAAACACCAGTAACCCTAGATTAACTTTAGTGTATTTACTCTGTTTGTAATTATGTCACAACCAAAGCGTTACAAATGTCCTAAAATAGCGCGTAACTACATTAGTTGTCCTTAAAGAAAATTGAATGATCATATGAGACTCTGGTTTGATCTTGGTTTCATTTTGTTTAAGATCAGAATCTTTGAAGAAGACTGAGAGTTCGTTAGCCACAATACAGGGTGTTTCCTATTGAATGGGACAAAAATAATACATGATTGTGAACGTTGTAATTAATATATTTAGAAAATTCAAATTTATCTCAAAACTACATTTTTTCAAGTTTCTACAGGTGTTCAATATGTGCCCTTCCGGTGACACGACAAATGTCTACACGATAATCAAACTCCTGCCACACTCGTGATAGCAACTCGTGATTCAACCACTTCGGGGTTTGTTTCTTTTTGTCCTGGGCTTTTGTTCTTGCATAAGCTGCCGGTATCCTGGAATTGCTTCACCCACCTGCTTATGTTATGCCGATGTGGTAGTTCTTTACGTCTTTGTACAACAGTTACCGAGGAGGTTTTGGCATATTCGAAAACGCAGTACGCTTTCTCCTGAATGGACGACATTTTGTTTAACAGCGCCTCTAGCGGCGAATTCGTCATTCAATAATTTTTCCCTGTTGCCAAATAAAACTTGTATAATTGTAATTGCAGAATAAATTTATTTCGGCTGAATAAATCCATTACGGAAGTCACACTGCGCTATTCTTTTTGTCCCATTTAATATGAAACACCCTGTAGTTTGAAAACTCTTGTTGTAATGCCGTCTTGAAATGTGTATGTATAGATTCCAAGATCTGCTAACCAGGAGCTGAGTTTTTCGTTTGGTTTCTTATGCGAAGGAAATCCAGTCGTACCAGATATTTAACAAAATAAAATTATTTATGTGTCACGTGTTGTATTGATTTCCGTAAGGGACGTGACAGGAGTAAAATTCTTTTAAATTCAAAACCTTTGTTTCGCTCTGACAAATTACAAATACGCAAATTTGGGCAAGATTCAGTTTCCTCTGGATGCGTAGAAAATTACGAATTTTATTGCACTTTCTATTTTCATCTATTTTACACACATCTGTAACATCATTTAGTATTTCTAGAATTTTATAAAATTTCTAACAAAGATATAACATATAATTACAGCACATGTTTAAACGAATTGTCTTTCAAACGAAACAATTTCGCAAACTTTTCTCGCAATTTTGAATCTTATATGTGACGAGGATAAAATCTGTGAACTAGCATCTGTTTCTCCTACCGTTAACAATACTTCAAAGGGTGAATGACCGTGAAGTCTAGTGGTCATGGTTTCGGACTCATGGCCGGCGGTTTTTGCTCAGTCGCCGGTCCCATCCTTGGCCGCTAAAGACTCACCTTTAAGACGGGGCTCAAGCACATGGAATCTTTCAGGGACCAAAGTTCTCCCTTAAGCATTGTGTGGAAGTTAGTAGACGGATGATGCAAGCTAGGGTGTCCTCCTCGTCACATGACTGAGACTCAAAATTACGAGGTCCGTCGCAAGAGCCCTCGTTTTGCTTCTAGTGCGATATTAATAAGAAAAAAACTAAACTATCCTAATTTTCTTTCCCTTGGGGCTTAATCTATTTTAATATGGGAGACGTGCCCCGAAGATACCTTAGCGATCTGTCTCTATTGTCTAAGTTAGTTCTTATCAATCAAAATTTTACTTTCTTCTTTCACTTGGTGTTTTTTCAAAATTTCGAGGGCAGTCGCCAATAGCACTTATGTTGCTTCTAGTTTGACGTTAATAAAAACTAAACTAAGCTTTATTTTCTTCTTATTTTTTTCTCACGTTTCGATCACAGATTTCCAGTTTGCCAGCTTCGCTCTCGCTCACTTACTTTGGCGTAGCATGGCCACACCTGAATTTTGATCCATTACAGGTGAATCACTCATTCCTTGAATTCGCCGTGGCAATCATCAGTCACTCATTGAAATATCTAGATCACAGTTCCACCTTGTCTGTTGCAGTATGAGAACATGTGTGACTTCCGCCATAAAACTTCACCAAAGTTGTAGCCGGGGCTGATGCACGTTAAATCTATCGATGTTCAAAGTTATCCCATAAGCATGGTGTAACAGTTATGAGAGGGGATGCAAGCACAGGTGTCGTCCTCATCACTTGACCGAAGTACAAAATTACGATGTCCGTCATCAATAGCTCTGGTGATGCTTCTAGTATTAAGAAGACTTCTACACGTTAATAAAACCAACCTACCAACCAACAAATAAACAGTCAAAAGGGTTATAAAGAAAATAAATGTAATTTTAATCAGATATGCAAAGAAGTCACTGTACCTAGTGGTCATAGAACCGCACCTGGCATTGTTTCCGCCGAACATTGTGTTCGAGATCTGATTGCATTATAGACATCACTAACGTTAAATACCTCACGAATTAGTGCAAAGTGTCTTTCAGGCTGATGTAGCATTTAGAGTCCCGTCCCCATAATAGTGTGAATTTTTCAAACCTCGTTTCACAATTTATCGTTTGTAGATCCAGTTTGCGCCAATATCTTCCATTTTTAAAAAAGAACCTTTAAAATTGCTTTGGCACAAAGATCTGCTTCAAGTGTCTCGGATAAAATGCCTTTAGGCATTTCTGAAAGCTTTCTGCAGGTCGGACAATATGACGACATTATTTCAATGGAATGTCCACTACGTTTCTAAAGTAAATTGACAAAGCAGCAACACACCCATTCATAGTAGTGTAACCTATACGCTGCCATGTTCCACCGACAGAAACACAGCATTCAGTAATTTATTTTTATACGAATGCATACTCAAAATTTCATTGGCCGCCTTTTGCATTCACAGTTCACTTACTTTTGAAATCACAGATATAAGTTTATTCTCATGATTGGTGTATGTAATTTTACTAAGCCTGGGTAAATTTAATGTAGCACATAATTTATATGCATCAGAAAAACTGCTCTAATTTGTCTCATGGCATAAATAAATCTTGCATTTACCTCAAGATTGCTTAATGTTTTGTTCGAGCTGAAAAATCCTATGAAAATTCACAATGCTTACATTTAATTGCAAAACTTGAGCACAATCCATACTTCGAATCTTCATGTAACAGCAAACTATCGTGGAAGCTTTTGGGGCCGCAAAAAAAAAATGTACATTTTTGTAAAACTCCTTCTATGCACATTTTTGTAAAATTGTGCACAGAAGGAGTTTTTATGTCAATAATTCTTTTGCCAGTTAGTGGCTTATTTTCAGCAATTTCTTCATCGAGAATGGCAGAAATGTTCAATTTTGAAGCACTTTTATTAGTAGTTACAGTACTATTTTTGCTTTCGTTTTTGGTAAAACCATTATCACGAAACTGTCGTTTCCTTTAAACACTTGTTCTTCTTTTTGAAATTCCCATTTTAATGCAACTTGTGAAGTACAAACGCAACTATTATCCATATGAAACAAGTAACATCTTCCAGAGAGATGTTTGATGTACTTTCAAATGTGCATCAAATGTTACATGATTCTTTAAGACAACTATTATTCCCAAATAATGCCAATAAATAGCAACTCACACCATCAAAGAACTATCGCATACTTAAACAATTGAAATTCAGTGAGATAAAATAGCTTGGTTCGGAAGGAAGTCTCCGAACAAAATGTTTCAATACTAAGAAATATTTTAAGAGAATATTCACCGTAACGAATTATATATTTTCAGAAATCAATATTTCAGTAATGATGTACTAGAACCACTGTAAGCTTTTTCTTTGATACTTACATTAATAATCAGATTGCGATAAGTAATCAGGTCAATCTCTTGGTAATATGCCAGTAATACTTAATTTGTACATCTCCCAGTATTTGATGAATGATAACGATGAATCAGGTGTTCTGTCTAAAAGGTTTTCATTAAAAGAATTGGGAGAGCTGCAATATTTTTCAACAGTTTATTAATAATTTAGAAGGACACTCACAAAAAGACAAATAGTTCAAATAAGAAGGTGGGGGAAATTGTCGTTCTAGATAACAGTTCGAATACGACGTATCGCATCATCTCATTCGCATCATCGCTCGCGACATCAGATGCTGTGACAGCTATTCTCAAGATCTGCTGTGGACTTCGGTCGACCGGTATCGTCTTGACCCTGAAATCTGTTATTTTCCACCAATTCTAGCCAGCATCCTCTAATCGTCGCATCGCTTCAACGCATTTGACGAGCGATTCTCCGATTGCCCAACTTGAATTTTTCAATCCAACGATACTAACCTCTTTATCAACCTCTCAATCATTTGCACGTTATAAATTTTAGATATTTCAGATAATAGGCTATCTAGGTGGCAGTATACAACAAAGTGTGTACAATGTATTTGGAAACGTTGGAAAAAAAATTATCTAAATCATTTACAACACAGAAACAAGTGGCAGCTTAAAAAAATAATGTTAATGAAGGATGTTTAGTGCTATTAAAGGAAAATGATTTGCCTCCTTGCAAATAGGCAATGGCGAGAATTTTGGAGATTATTTATGGAAATGACAGTAAGGTCAGAGTGGTTAAACTAAAAACTGCCACTGGAGTTCTCAAATGTTCTATTTCAAAAAATAGGACTCTTACCAATAAAAAATAATCAAGTAAATTAAATTGCAATGTAATGTATATTATATTCTTAGAATGTTCTTTTAATATTGTATTTATTTGTAATTAATTCATTTATATATTTATAAACTTTACGTAGCAAATTGTATTTTTTAAGTATATTTTTGAAATATTGTATATTTCAACGCCGGGCAGAATGTTACATCTTGTTTGGCTCAGCATAACCATATCTGGCTCATGAGCCATTGAAGTTTGTAACGTCATATTTGCACCGTAGCGCCATCTGTAAAAATTTGTAAAATGTTCAATTGAAAGCTGCACTCTAACAAAAGTGGATGCACTAATAAACTAAGATAAGCGTTGCTCAAAGATTGATTTTTTATCGAACCAGTTCACAGTCCACACTACAATTCGACGCAATAAAGGGGTCATTACTTACTTGAGTTTATTTATTTATTTTATTGAGTGTCATCGTGACATTTTTTGCAGTTACAAAGAACAATTTGTGAATATTCTTGTAATTTTAAATCTCTGTGAATAATGAATACGATATCCTAGAGTTGGTACCTCCCTCTCCAAATTATGAAGCCATACAAATGGAGGACTCAAGATAAATCTTAAAGTGAATAATTTTTTAATTTTCTGACACTATTATTTGATTAACATATTTATAGTTTTCGTAACAAGATATGGTTATGTTATTGTTTTTCAGAGAATTGCTAATGTAATTTTTTTTGTAATAAAGGTTCATATCTGAAATAAAAACAATTGTATCCATTACTCGATGATTACCTCACTAATTGAGGAGAAACAATTCCCATGGAAAACCTTAAAAGAGTATTCAGTCTGCAATATTTTTTCCAACGTATGCTTGCTGTACTTGAGTAAGTCATGTCTTCAAGAAAACAATATGGTGATAAAATACATATATATCTAAAACACCAATAACACAAGATATTCTCTATTTTGTGTGTAACTGTTTTCACTTTAGCCAACCTTATTTACTGTGCTAGCATCTACGTGTTCAGACTAAAGCATTATAATGTTAAGAAAAAGTGCGTAACGACATGTGTTGTTCAAAAAGTAAAATTACTGGTCCTCAAAGATAATTTTTTCAACAAATTAATTGTTTTTGGTTTAACATCGGAATCTTCCGAGCAGGTTTGGCTTTCCAATCGATTAAAAACTCTTCGAATGTTCGAATGCCCCAATCAATTAAAAACTCCGAAACCTTGACCACTAGGCTACTGCGGCCACACTTGAGTAAATCATATCGTCAAGAAAACGATATGGAGATAAAATACATATATTTAAAACACCAGTAACACAAGATTTTCTCTAGTTTGATGTGTCATTGATTCCACTTTAGCCAACTTTATTTGCTCTGTTTCCAACTAAGTGTTCCAACCAAAGCATTATAAGGTTCAGAAAAAGCGCGTAACAACATGGATTGTAAAAAAAGTAAAATCACTGAACCTCAAAGATGATTTTTTCTACAAATTGGCTGCATTTGGTTTTTATCGGATTCTTCGGAGCAGGTTTGGAGTTCGAATGCCACAATCGATTAAAAACCCTTGTAATAATGCGGTCTTAAAATATGCGTGTACACATACAGAGTACTGCTAGAAACGAGTTTAATTTCTAGTCTGGTTTTTTTAACAAGAAAGGAATCACGTTGTATATGATATTTAATGAAATAAAATTTATTTACCAAGAAAATACCATACGCCTTGTGAATTTCCACAATTGTATTAAGAGTAAACTCTTTCATATCATATTCTCACTCATATTGTATTAAGAGTAAACTCTTTCAAATTCAAATTCTTTGTTTCTGTCTCAAAAAATATAAACCCGACAATTTAGGCAAGATTCAAGTTCCGAAGGGTTCATTGAAAATTTTGAAATTAATTCCACGTTCTTTTTTCATCTATTTTAAACACATGTGTAAGCACACTTTAAAAAGCTGTAATTTTCTAAGCAATCTAACAAAGATGTGACATCTATTCATAATATATCTTTAACCGAATTCTTATTCAAACGAGGGCTGCGGTAACCTTGTGGTCAAGGTCGTAGACAAGCGGTAGGCAGTTTTCGTGTAGTCGAGGGTTCGATCCTTGTCCGCCAAAGAACCGCCGTGTAGCCCGGGCTGATGCACGTTAAATCTATTCGGGGCCCAAAATCGTCCCATTGGCGTGGTGTGGATATTAGGAGAGGAGTGTACCAGCTCAGGTGTCGTCCTCGTCACTTGACCTGGTTCACAATTATGAGGTCCGTCGCCAATAGCCTCGTGTTGCTTCTTGTGCGACGTTAATAAAAACTAAACTAAACTAATCTAATTCAAACGAAACACTTTCAGGTGACTTTTGAAATTACTTACACTTCGTATGAGTCCCTGTTGCATCCAAAATTTCTCACAGTTTGTATTTATTTACGTATATATTATACGGTATTTTTTTCAAAGTAACACGGGATCCTTATGTGCAACTGAAAGGCGTTCAACCTTAGGCGCAACTTGAAAGTACTATTTCTAGAAAGTAAATTTCTCACATTTTGTATTTAATTACGTACTATACGTTCTGTTTTTTCAGAGTAACATTGGAACTTATGTGTAACTGAAAGGCTTTTACGCTGAGTACAGTAGCCACGATTTGTGATGGTAATATTTCTAGACACATAACGGAGAGGTTTGGCTGTAAATGTTTCCTTAATAATCTCGATGCACCCTTGTGATATTTTCTTTTCCATGGATTTAATTGTCTTTAGAAAACACGCTTGACACGCCATTGGAATACCCTGCAATCTTTCGCTATTTTCGACCATTATTCTAATAAATTAGTTTACTTTTCATTAACGTCGCACTAGTAGCCACACGAGGGGACCTCGTAATTTTGAACCGTGTTCAAGAGACGATATCGACACATGATCTGGCATCCCCTCTCCTAACTTCCACAGCATGCCAACGGGAGGAGTTTGGTCCCCAACAGATTTAACGTGCATCAGCCCCTGCTACACGACGGGTCTTCAGCGGCCAAGGATCGATTCTGGGACTGCAGGAAAACCACCGGCCCTGAATCCGAAGGCTTGACCACTAGGCTACCGCGGCAACCCCTTTTTTTCTTGAACTATCTTTAAGCTTTCAAAAAAAAATTCACAAGTCTAGATCACAGTTACATTTTGCTTGGCGCAGCATGGCTATATCTCGCTGTATCGCCAATAAACTTCACTATCAAGCATATCATTCGACCGAGATTCAAAATTACAATGTTCGGCTCTGTTAGTCCTTGTGTTGCCCCCGAGAATGACATTAATAAAACACTCAAATCATAACCAAAGAATCATCATGAAGTTTTTTGAGGATGTACTTATAATTTATGCTTTTATTAGCATCAGAATTGGTTGTTGGTTATTTTAGTAACGTCGAACTGGAAGAAACAAAAGGGCTATTGTAGACGGACCTCTTAAATTTCTCAAGTAACGAGGACGACACCTGAGTTGGCATCCACTTCTCCTAACTTTCACGCCTGAAAACAGCAGACGTAGGACCACAACATATTTAACGTGCATCAGTGCCGACTGTACAGTGATATCATAATGGTGAGTTGTATTAAACATTAATGTGTTTGTCACCTATCCGCACATGCGTGTTATATTTGCTGATGATTTAGGTGAATATATAAGATGTTTTAATGTTGTAATATAATTGTTGTAGGTAGAACAATTTACTGACGCAAGCTCTTTAGTGGAATATTAGTGTTTTTAAATAAGTATGTACACGTTTCTTTTTTTTCCTCTTCGAAAATTTCTATTTGTAAATCTAAAAGTCACATTTGAAAACTGAATACCTCGAAATTTGAAATGTTAACTTTGTAGGGCTGAGATAACTAAAAAAGTTCGTTTATTTGTTAAAAATGTAAGAATGTGAATTATTTCGGCAATATTTTCAATAATATCACTTTTCAAGAGAACTGGCTTGCTTTAATTAATACAATGGATTTAATTCCTTACCTTTTTAAATTTAGATTTTTGATTGAAAGCTATATTGTAGATTTCCAAACTAAAAGACATCAATTATGAAACCATCTGACATTTCTATGTGTATAAAATATGTGCTGGTATCTTAAATTCTTCAGCGCAATTTTTTTTTTGTTGCCGTTACTCGTCGTCCATTCCCCGTTCTGAGTTTCCAAACAAAACCTTCATACGGCAACCGTCGTGTTGCTAGAAGTGTATTAGTGGTCTTTGTAGGGTTTGTATTCATAATTGCCGCAGCAATTTAAAAAAAAAAGTGTCAGTGAGTGATATTTAATTCCGCACTTTGAAACCACAAATTGTCACGTATTCTGACGAGAATATCGTCAGCTGCGAGCAAGCGACCATGATCAATTCGCTGCCGTTGTTAAAAACATATTAAAAGATACAAATCCAAGCAATCTAAAGTAGCCAGTATCTAGAAATTTAAAAGATGTGTATTCAAAATGTATCCGACACTGATTATCCGTAGTCTGGAGAAAAGTTAATCACCAATAAGATCTTAATTATTTTTAGCCTTATCGTAAATATGTTTTAGAAGCTGATAGTGGTACTAATTTAATGCAACCAAAACGTAATCAATTTCTAAAGGAAGCTTGTATCTTTCCTTTATCTGCAGTTTAGTAAATACTTAAGAACAATATTTAATTGTTTAAAATTTCCTTGCAGGTAATTGTGCACTAAGAGAGAATGCTGGGATATATCTGGTTTGGATTTTTAGTACTGTTTATCCTCCTGGCCTGTTTTATAGAAATGCGCAATGTTCTTCTTGCTGAGAGATATTTAAGTAAACTCTTTGCATGCATATTTCTCGGATTGTATCTCTGGTACCTGTACCATATAATATACTCCAAGTTGAATTATTTAACTTTTTCAAGAGACTAGGTCCAAGTCCATGAGATATTGTACCATATGGGATCTTATAGCAGCTTATTTACAAGCTGTTTGTAAAGTTCGGAGGTGTGTCATTCAACATGAGATAAGATGAATTTTACGTAGTTTACATTTTATTTGCTATGTCGATGCGTTTTACGAGAGAATTGTATTTAACTGTTAATAAATGATTTATATTCTTTAGCAATGATTTCTTAAATTACGTGCAAGAAAGTTACAATAAATATATAACCATGTTTCGTTGTATTTGTGATTACATATTAATATCGTACCGAGATCCAACACGTTGACTATTGTTCGGTAATTCGTAGCCTCGATTCCAGTCTCGAGGACCATACCTGAGGGGGCTTCTCTCTGTGCCTTCTACAACGCTCCAACAGGATGACCTGAAAAAACAAGCGTACTTAAAAATCTTCACCCTTGCTACACTTTGGGGCTTTAACAACACTAAGGCTCAAAATCTCTTTTCGAATAAAACAACCACAATCATGACCGCTAGTCTACAGAACCGTAAATTTTTCTTTTCATTGTGAAACTGTGGTAAGCTTTCTATGTTAAATGAAAGACTAATTTCTGTTCATGTACAAATCAAATACATAATCCTTAAAATGTAGATTATTTTAATGATTTCTTTTTAACAGACCCTACGTTGTAGTAGAGAGATCGTGGCCAGCATTTTTATATACAGTTACATATTATAAACTATTTGTACTAAATATTGAAGCAATTGCTACTAGAGTAAATACATACAAAATTGAATAGGGCTTAAAATATGCATGTGGTGTAGCATAGGTTGGAAGAATAAATTATTATTTCAGATACTGTCCACTGTAGGGCCACGATAGCCCAGTTAACATAGTTATAAATGACCATTGAGTCATTGGTTTCTTCAACTCCTGATAACACTTGCCCACTTTTGAAAGAATTAAACACGTTGAATGTGCAGAGGCTCTTATTCTTCCCATTTGCAAACAGCCCTCGTGTTGCTCCTTGACGTGATATTCATAAACATTTTTAATCAAAATCATCTCTTAACGATGGTGCGGAATTCAGAAGAGTTGAGTGTTGGCTCGGGTTAAAACCTGTCGCGAGACCAAGGTTCACAATTATGGGGCTCATCAGCTTTAGCATTCCTGTTGCTGGTAAGTAGGAAGTTGATAAGTAATTAATAAGCTAATCCCATCGCCGCAATATTCTAGTAGTCATGGTCTGGGACTGGTCAACGGCGATTTTCATCGAATCGAGAGTTCAAACCTTGGTAACCCGAAATACGTCTGATTAGCCGGGATTATACATGTTTAATCCATTGCCGCTCGATGACCTCCCTTTCGAGTAGTGTAGAGGCCGAGGAAGATTAGTGGTCAAGGTTCGTGGCCGGCGGTTTTCGTTCATTCGCGGGTTCGATCCTTGACAGAAAAAGAACCGCTTTTAGCCGGAAAAGATGCACGTTAAATCCACCGAGGACTAAAGTCCTCTAGTTGGTGTGGATATTAGGAGAGGTCGTGTCAGCTCAAGTGTCGTGCTCGTCAGTTGACCGTGGTTCAAAATTACTAATTCCGTTACAAATAGCCCTCGTATTGCTTCCAGTGCAAAAAGTAATAAAAACTAAACTAAATTGCGTAGTGTTGAAGTTATATGTTCCTGCCTGCTTAAATGTCGTTCTTGTCACTTGACCAATGATATGAATTACGATGTCCATTGCGAAATAACACTACTGTTGCTTCTAGTATGTTTATAAAAGATTTGCAGATTCAACGTTTTTTCTTAAACGATAAGTCAATCGCATAGCTCCATTTTCACTAAATTGAATATAAATGGACACATTGAAACAAATCGACATCTATTGGTAATGGATCTCGTAATTATGAACTTTATTCAAATCAGTTAGTTTTAAATCTGAGCAGGCATCTTCCTCCACACTTTCACATCAAATCAATGCGAACACACCAAATGTTTTAAAAGTAAAATGTATGTAACCATTATTTCTGTTGCATCCTGAAGATTCCTAATACTGCTAACATAAGCTCATATATATATTTTCAAAATTAAATAAAAAAAATTAAAATAACTGTGATATAAGAAAAGTTTAAAATCGTAAAACTTGGCATTTTACCACAGTCAAAGATTACCTTAGAATAACAATTCCCACACAAAACTTAAAACAAAATTACTGTCAGTTTTCTTTCTTTTCCCATCGTTTGTCTGAAATATTTGAGCTTGTCCTCCGGATAATGTTAGAAACATAATGTGCAGAAAACTAAGACAATTTTACACCTTAATTTGATCTAGCTCGATGCGCCATTAATTCAATATTATTTATCGTTTTCAAAATAAATTTCCTCCAAAGTATTGAAATTCTGCAAAGAATACGTTTAAATGCAAAAGTTATTCAGAAAGTTAATGTGCTGAATCTCAAGGGGTTCACGGTAGCCTTGTATTTATTGTTTTGCAATAGTGACCGGCGGTTTTCGTTCAGTCGTGGGTTCGATCCCTGCCCGCCAAAGACAAGCCATGTAGACGGAGCTGATGCACGTTAAATCTGTAAAGACCAAAATTCCCCGTTGGCATGGTCTGGGAGTGGAGATTCCAGGTCAGGTGTCGTCCTTGTCACTTGACTGAGGTTGAAAATTTTGAGGTCTTTCTACAATAGCCGTCGAGTTGCTTTAGTGTAAGTATTTGTGCTAGATGGAACAATTTACTAACGTGCCTTGTAAGGGAATATTTGCGTTTTTAAATAAGTATGTGCACGCGTTATTTCTTTTGGAAATTTTTTTTTCAGACTTTTTGAACAACTTTTGGAAAATGATTTTTTGTAAATGTTGTATAAATTTTCAAGGCTTAAAGTCAGTAACTGAGGCCGCGTTAACCTAGTGGTCATAGCTTCGGATTCGTGACCGGCAGTTTTCGTTCGTCGCGGTCGATCCAAAGACCCACCGTGTAGCCGGGGCAGATGCGTTTATTCTGTTGGGGCCCAAAGTCCTCCCATTGGCTTGGTGTGAATGTTAAGAGATGGGGTTACAGCTCAGTTGTCGTCCTCGTCACTTGACCGTGGTTCAAAATTACGAGGTCCGTCAGCAATATCCCTTGTGTTGCTTCTAGTGCGAAGTTAATAAAAACTAAATTTAACTAATCAATACGTTTGCTAAATAAAAATGTGATAGAAAGTTTTTTCATGAAATAAACATATTTTAAAAATGTGCTATTTTTTTCATATTTTATGTTAAAAAATTAATTAATTTTTTTTTATTGTAATAAAACATTTGAAATGTTTTTTTATGAACATTCTAATTTAGATGATAGGCTATAGATACAGTTTATACTTCACTTTATTTGAGTGATGGAGCAGACGGAGAGTTTTTCTCCTGAACCCTGGTATGAGCTTTAGCGATAGAGTGTGAGTTAAATAGGATATAAAGGTCACCGCGTTACATCGAAAAAGGAAGAGGCATACCGTACGTATTCACATCTATACTCTTGAGTTTCTAAAACAACTTTTTTAGCTTGTATCGATCAGAACGCAGAAATATGATTTTATTCACTTATAATCGAAACTATATAAACTAATAAGTTATAACATTGGTATTTGCATTTATTTGCAAACTTTTCCCTGTGTGTGTGTATGTGAGTGTGTTCCTTAAAATTCGTGAAGAAAAAAATTTCAACGTTGAAATTAGTCAAACAATTTACATATATTTTGCTGCTGATGGATGTTTTGCAATAGTAGTTAGGTATGAAACAAGAAATACAAACACTGAAACAGATTAAGAAGAAACACACAGGAAGTAATACGAAAAAGATAACATTATTGTTTGGCAAAAGCTTCTGAATTCAATAAATCAGACATTTCCGTAAATGAGATACGGAAGCTAATCACTTTACATGATTTGATACTCAAAGAAAAGGCAGGTTTTAACGAGAAATAATATTTTCTGCCTTTTTTTCCAATAATTCAACTTTTGCTTGAAGAATATTCATTTCCTCTTCAGTGGCTTTCATTTCCAACTTCATTTGTTCTTGAATCGATTCTTTTCTTTTACTTAACTCTGCAGGAATTGAAGTACCTTTCTGTTGTCCGACCTTTATTTCTCACGTCCTTTCCTTTGGACTGACTCTCTTCTTGCTAGATTCTTCTTATCCAGCTTTAATCTTCTCCAACAAATATCTAAATTGCCCTTACAAGAATAATCTTGAATGAGAGTCTCTAGCTACGGAATCCTACTAGTGACAATAGGTGTTATGGGGTTTATCATCTTAAGAATGAAGGGTAGATCCACGCAGATTCTTTTAGTGGAAATGTATGTATTATATGAAGTTTCCTTTTAACGAAAATAGTTAACATTACTTTGTTAAAACACAAATTCATATTTCTCAGATTTAAAGATTCAAGTACCTTTATTCCAATATCGTATATAGTATATTACTAGTTTAACCTACGTTACATAGAATTAAACTCATACGCTATTTCAGTCTCACACATACGCCTTGCAAAGAATGTCCTGCTGGCTTCTACCGGCTTCTCGAACCTTCTTCTTACATCTACAGGCATTACGATATGTTTCCAATTACGGAGACTTAGTGACATATTTATCTCCATGTCTGTCCCAATATCACACAGTATTACGTATTCTTGTTTACTGTGTAACACTATCTTTCCCGCAGTAATGATAGTTTAGCAGGGAGTATTTCTGTCATGCGTTTATTTGCTTAGGTCTTCGACAATGCGTTTTTCAGTAAGTATCTAATTATTTGAAATATTTTTTACAGTATTTTTAGACATTTGAAAAGAACTTTTAATTTTTTTTATTATCTGTATCAATTGATTTTTCACGTCTGTAAGATAATTATAATTTTTTGTTGACTCTTCTTACTTTTTTAAATGCATTTCTTACATTTACATTTACAACTATTGTACATGATTCCTGGAAAAATGTAGCTTCTGATATAAAAAAATTAATTACGAGGAGAAGTATTTGACGAACATTGATGTATCTAGTGATGATACTGCGCAATGACGAAACCACACATCATTCGAAGAGTGTGTAGAAACTTTATTCTTTGATACAGGGAATTAGATTGTGTTTGCTTAGAAACTTCATACTGAGAAGTAACACGCGGGCTAACTGTAACGAACTTCATAATTATGAGCCTCTGTCAGGTAACAAGGACGAAACAAGAACTGGCGCCTCCTTCTCCAAAATTCCGCCTCAATCCTACGAGACGAATTGAGTCATCTAAGATTTAAAGCGCATGAGTACCGCTAAATGGTGGTTCTCCAGTGAAATCAGGTCTCAATCCTACGTCCCGACAAAAATTATCGTTCGTAAGTTAATGACTATGACCACTAGGCTATCATGGCCTTGATAAGTTTAAAGTCGTAGATGCAAAAATTATGCTAAAGAATTGTCGCATATGTATTCCAAACTTAAGATAAAATGTATTCCTGTAACATATTTGTTCCAAAATCATTTTGGATCATCATCCATCATGCAGTTCAAATTGCCTCTCTTGTCAGTGTGTTAGTGCATTTCAAATCGTCTCTTCGAACGTTCATGCTATTTGAGACAGTTAAAGTATTAATCCTCTTGCAATGACTCATCAGGTTACTTTTGCTTAGCAGTGAAATAAATATTTGGTAAAAAAGGAGTGTCATCAAATATCAGCACATTCACTCAAGAATCTGAGACCACTTTTCCAAACTAAAATCGAGTCAGAAATTATTAGGAGGAAAAGGAACACATACCGACATGTTCATTCATAATTTGAAAAATTAGTACGGTATTGCTGTTTCAAGCAATGCTTTTGGTTTGCCCGAATTATAAAGTGCTGTAACAGTAGAATTTTATTACAGCTTTTCAAGCTAATACATGGCCAATATTCGAAAGGACAATTGAAAAGGTGTAAATATTAATTTACTATTGCTTACGGAGCAAATCTAAACAAAAAATGCAAGAACTACCCTAAAACCAATGATAATTATACATACTGGAAAAGAGAATTACTTGAAAACACGCTATTTGTTACTTGTTTTATGAAAGAAATCAATTTTAAAGTTTCTATATAATGTAATAAAATTTTTAAAATAATTTTTATGTAAATTCTAAATCAGGTTATACTAAACATCAAAATAATTTTTTTATTTATGCGGTTTTTTTTTACATATTCAGGGCTCTCAGCGTAGTCGGATGCTTTAAAATAAAAGCAAACTTTAAATTTTTAAAGTTGACAATAATATTCTTTTCGGATATTAAAATAACAGCAAGTAATATAGCTTAGGAGGGAAACTATATGTAATTATTCTAATTATAATGCATCATAATGTCAGACTTTTGAACATAATACCATGCATTCTTTATTTGATGCATATGTATTTTGATAAATGCAGTTTTCTTAAGAACAACATGTTAAGAGATGTTAATAAATAATAAAAGTAAGTAATAAAAATATTGAAAGAAAGGTTTTGAAGTTTAAAAGGAATATAGAAAAGAAATGAATTTGAAATAAAAGCTTATATTTGGCGCTCGTTTTGGCTTCTAATACACACGCTATTATTTTTATTTTTTATTTTTTAATATGTACCAAAATTATAAGGAAGAAAAATGCATATAAAAAGAAATAAGAGGTAACTGGACAATTTAATTGTAGTAATCACTCTAAGATTTGTTAAACATTTTTTTAGGAGTGTTTGTTTTCTTTTGTTCCTAAATCATCGTATATTTAAATAGCCTTTAATATAGCACAATCATTACATGACAGATTAAATCAATGTTGTCATTATTCATGTAAATTGGAAAATTTTGTTGAATATTCATTTTCAAATACTAAAACATGACAATTTATATACATATATTGTTTTTAGAAATTTGCTTTTGTAAATGTGGAGAAAAAGAATTATTTATAAAGATAAACAAAATTATCATTTGTTCGAAAAAATCACTGTAAAATTAACAAAAAAACTTTTTTTTTCTTTTAAAAGGGACATTTTATATATTTTGAAAAATGACCATCCAATATGACCAATGCCACTAAATATTTAAATTTAGGAAAATATATAGATAAAGAAAGAAACTACTTTACTTGTGACCTACGTAAGTCCTGATAATATATGCATCTTATGAAGACATTTTCAAGAATTTAAATGTATTTACAATGATGTTGAGTTCTCTTTATGAAAAAAATTACATTTAATAGGAACCCACTAGTAGAAATAATTTCAGAAGAAAAAATATTTAACATTTAGAAAAAAAAAATTCTTCCCAATAAATTTGTGTAAATCATCACTCGCAGATTTTATCTTGTCAGAATTTCCTACAAAATAATGTTCGTTTGTATACTTCTTCACATTTTGTGATTTTATTGCTATTCTTCAAGTTAAAATTTTTTAAGAGTATAACTAAGCCTAAAGGAAAGTAAGGTTTTTGTAAATTATATATTGGTTTCTGGAATTAATTTTTGAGAAATAAATCGCAGAAACAAAAACTAGTTAAGTAATTTAGTCTCTTTCAAGTTTTAAGGAGACTTGGCACCTTTCAAATGCCGAAAATCGAAGAAAATATCGATTTTTCAATTTTTAGCTCAAAATGTACCTTAATACCTTCGGTATAACTGTGCGAAGTTTTGAAACGATCTGATTGAAAAAATGGTACAATTTAGATTAAACATGTTTTACTTTATTTTATATTAGATATTGAAATTATGTCGCAAAATAAATTTTACAAAATATTTTAAATTTTCCATCGTACATTTCATATACTTTTAATTTATTTATCTTATATATTTCATTTATTTTTAAATATATTTAATATATGTTTCTTTCAAATAGCAGTCAGATGAAGATTTTCAAATTTAAAACAATTTCGGGCTCAGACAAACTTTTTATAAAAGCTTATATTTTTGTTAAATGCTTTCAAATTAATATATAATATATTTTATTTTAAAAGTATATATCTGTACATTATATTGATAAATTATTACAAAAATTAGATATTGTTTTGATATTTTTTACTGATTATTATTCTTTAAATAGCGTTTTCTCAGTTTGGAATTTTTAATAAACCATGGTCTTTAAAATTATAAAACTTTAAGCGATATTTATTAAAAAACTTGATTTTTCGTGCGTTTGTTTGTCATAATGTGCTTAGTAAAATTAAGGATTAATCTTTCAATATTTTGAATAGAAAAAATATTATAATAGAAAATGTAGCAGAAATCATGTTTTTTTTTACCTATTTTCCATAGATGTATGTTTTTTTTAATTTTTTTTCTCAAAAACTAATTTGTTTATTGCAAAATAGATCCCTAAAGTTGTTACATATATTCTTATGAGCCTGAAAAAAAATTTTGGTGTCAAAATAATGATAATTGTGAAAGAAGAAGTTTTAAAATCATTGAATTTTTTTTAAAAAATTAATTTTTAAAATCTTCATCAAATTAAGCCCTTTTTTCATGGTAAAATTACTTTGTTTAATAGTAACTATTAAGTTTAAACACTTAAATATAAAAGATTGGTCAAAAAGTGCCAAGTCCTCTTAATTTTGAAACAAGGTCCTCAACCAGTGATTAGGTCTGTCTAGTAGAATTCAAAAAAATGCGCTATCTATGGTTTTGCATTTCCAGTTTGTTGATTACAAATATTGATTATTTTGGACACCAACAAGTAATATTATTACTATCCACCCAATTTCTAAAGCGGTAATAGCAATAACACTGAATAATTCGAATTTAGAGGTTGTGTCAGTTACATCAACAACATTTTTTGCCGGCAAAAAAACTTGGGATAGAGAAGTTTATTTATTTTTTTTTTTGTGAATTCATAAACTTAATATACAGATAATAGATAGTCAACAGCTCTCAAAAACTTAATGAAACCCGAGAGCAGCTAATGGGATTGTTTTTTAGACATCATTTCTAACTTATAATATAGGCAAGAAACAAATTCGAAACCAAATTTTAAATGCATTAATTGTCAACCTTATTATAGTTCTTATTCAAATCTTGAAATCAATTTGCATAATAAATATATTTAGCATGCGAAATCGAAGAATAATATTAAAATATAAAAGAGCAATATTATTTAGATTAAAAAATAGTAAAGAATTAGCAGAAAAATTCAGAAATTAAATATAGTAATATCTCCTAGATTTAAAAAGAATAATTATAGTTAGTTGGATAACAAATTGCTTAACTAAATACTCAGAAAAATTTTTATTAATACGAAGGATTGTGTTCAAGAAAACAACATAATCATAAGTAGGATTGTGTTCAAAAAACAATACAATATCACACACTATTTTTTGAAACTGTTTCATATAATATTTATGAAATATTGAAATTAATTCCAGTCATTAAATATTAAATTTTTATACTTATTATTTATACACTTTCATTCATAATCCTCTAGTACATGAATTAACTCAAACAAGGGATTTACTTAAAAAATTAATTTATTCATCAGCTGTTATGAATTCTAGTAAACAATTGACATATTATTCTTAAATTAAAAAAAAAATTCTATTAATTAGATACCATATAAAAAAAGTCTAAAATTAATAATATTAGTTTCTTATCTATAGAATTCAATAAGAAAAATAAAAAAAAAATCAATGCTTAAATAAGTTTTGATTCGATATTTTAAAATGTTAAATAAATAAACTCAAATTAAAATAAATTTACAAAGAATTTAATGGAATATATTTATAAGCAGATTTTTTCCTTCTGCAATCAAATACAAATAATTTATAACAATATAAAAAATGAAAAGTAATTTATAACAACTCAACCTTAAGCTTTATCTTTTTAAGTGTTTCTTTATCACAAATTATTCCTTGTAAATTTTTATCAAAATGTAACAGACAAAATAACTTTTTTTATCCATATCTATCTTAAAAAAACCATCATAAGAATTGAATTCAATTAAATGCCGTAAATTTATAACTGCTAGGTGCCATACTAGCCTAAAAGTCAAGGCTTCGGATTCATCGCCGGTGGTTTTCTTTCAATCTCGGGTTCGATGCTTAGCCGCTAAAAACTCTCCGTTTTGCAGGGGCTAATGCAAGTTTAATCTGTAGGGGCCGTAAGTCCTCCCATTAGCGTGGAGTGGAAGTTGAGGGTGCCTGCTCAGGTGTGTTCCTGGTCATTAGAACAAGGTTCAAATGTTCCAGGTCCGTCGCCAATAGACCTCGTGTTGCTACTAGTGCGACGTTAATAAAAACTAAACTAAACTAAAATGTAACCGGTAAGTTTTATCAAAAATTTTTATTCTTTTCGTTCTATACTCCTTACAAGAGAGCTTTCAATACTCCAGTTATAACCACAAAACCCATAAAATTAGATGTATTCCCCCAGTCAGCTGCTGTTTTTAAAATGAAATTTTTCACGTGCTATAGCTTCTCATTCTGACCTTAACCTCTTCAACAGATGTCGTTCGATCTATGCGTCGGTGCAGCTATATATAAATTCTACACAACACAAGTAACCACTTCTTCATTTACTATTGTACATCCCCTGAGTATTATACGAGTACAAGCAGAAAACGGATGATCAATTGAATTTGCAATATCTATACAGTCACTATTCAATAACCACTTCTAAGAGGCAAAGGTCATTTGAAAAGTCCCAAGCAAATCGAATCTGTTCCACTGATGATTCCACTCAATGAAATTCCAAATCAATGTCTCAGTGATAGTTCACCCATCTAGCTGGTGTACATCTGTGAAAGTTACGTATCCTTGTGAAATTAATTCAGAGTTGTGTTTAGATATTTAATGTACAAATTGTTTCTACAATTGGAAGAGGTGGAGAGGAAGGAATCTTGGGATTAATTTTGCTGATTACAGCGTTCTCCAATTTGTATTCATTGTTCCGACTGTTAAGACACATTCCTACATCTTCTGACTGTGGAATATTTCGACGTAATTATTCTTCGTATCATAACAAATACGATTTGCGAAGGGTTAAAATTAGCAGCGTACACGGAGAAAAAAGAAATACTCAAAAATGAATACCTAGACCTACTCATTTTGAAATGAGTATGTTTGTATCAGATTTGAGCGCATACCTTTATCGAATGTAAACATTACAAGTATTCAAAACCAAAAAAAAATGGGAAATCAGCATTCTCAAAAAATTATTACAGATATAAGGACTATAAAAGTTCCTTTTATATACTGACTACGTATTTTACAAAGTGGGTTTCAAAAACAAATATGGTTTGCTTTAATATTTCGAACGATATTGCGTATTTACCACGCTACACGCGGTAGAATACAGGAATATTAAAATGAGTAAGTACGCATACTCATTTTCGCGTCTGTGTTTGTTTACATTTTTTTTCCCGGTGACTCACTCACCACTACAGAAAGATTCTTTTATTTAAGATATAAAAATGTTGTTGAAATATTATTGATCATGATTTTCTGATTTATGATTTGAAAATGATTTTCTGTGAGTAGTTATTTGTGCTTTGCAGGTGTTTTTTTGTCTGTATTCATATTGCATCGTAATCGTAGCTTAGTGACTTCTTACTTTAATTTGCATTAAAATTATTTTCATGCATGTAAATATTTGTGTATGAAGCTTATATTTTATAGAATAACATTACAGTATTCAAAAAGCAGTGTTGTTAAAATTTTGAGCCATTTTGCTACATTTTTTTTATCGATGACTATACAGCGATGATGCTCGACAAGAATTCCAGGTAAAATCGAACTTTGATGGATCCCCTTGGCGATTTTTTTGAGATGGCGCCAAAGCGGGTGTTTCAAACTCGGAGCTTCCGAAAGAGAGAAAAAAAATTGCGTCGTGCCTGGAAGGCAAATGAAGTACCAGAATGACTCCAAGGCGGGTATTTTAAATGAGAAGCGAGAGAAGATGGCGTCGAATCCCCTTTTACAGATTTTATAGGGTTACCATAAACAAACCTGCATGATAACCACATTAGCGTTTTATCGCCAAAAGAAAGTTAAAGTTCGCCAGGCCCCCTCCAACTTCGATTCAACCGAATTTTGAATCGGAAGTTTTGTAACAAAAACTTCATAAAGTGTAAAATAATATATAAGATGAAGAAAATGATACTTGCAATAAAGGAGCGCTTATTTATTTCCCTGAAAATTTTAATTGATATATATTTTTCTGTTTAAAATTCATTTTCGATACAACAACAGTATCGGAAAATAAATTCAAAACATACTCACTGGATTGTTTGATTCTCATATTTGATGCAGTAACAGATTCACAAATAAATACATGACACTCATTTTTCTATTCTACACTCATAATTGATACAAGATTATATTCAAAAATGAGTATGTGAAGTTTCCATTTTGAGTACGTACAAAAATGAGTATGTGCGAGACTCAAATATGAGTATGTTGGGATAGGAACTATTTTGAGTATGTGACGTATTCAAAAGTAAGTACGTGAAGTTGCCATTCTGAGTATGTGCGAATCTCAAATTTAAATACGTTGGGATCGGAGCCATTTTGAGTATGTGAAGTATTCAAAAGTGAGCACTTTCTACTCGATTTGGCTTACCCGTTTTTCGCAGTGTTGGAGTTTACTGCAATTACACTTACATTTTGGGAATTGGTTGAATTAAACCGTGCACATTACGAAGAATGAACCTAATAAAGAAAGTCGTGAATGTGTCTTCATTTGGTTATTTTAAACATTCCAACTTCCTGCCTGCAGACATGCACTTCCGGTTTCGAAAAATACCTACCGAGTAAAATTCAAACCTTTATAACTTAAGTTCTAAATAAGGTCTAATCAAAATTCAATCACTATTAGAAAGAAATAATTTTTTATTTTAATCTGACATTAAAATTAGAAAATCGAAATTTTGATGAAAAGAACGTCTTACAGCTGTACGGATACCTTCATATGGTATCGATCCACAATGAGCTTTATAAACAGACGCAATTCGATGTGTTTAAGATGTATAAAATCATAGACATCTCGTACAAATTTATTTTATTTTATACCATTCCTATTGTAAATATTACAAAATTCTGCTAATGGTGAAGATGAAGGAAATCGTCTTCTCTCTAGTACTTAAAGATATTCCCATAAAGTTACAATGTATATAAAGTTTGGTGACTATTTAACTGTTTAATTTCTCTATTATGTTCACTAAGCCAACTTGTGAATTACAGACGCGACTATTATCCATATGAAACAAGTAACATCCTCCAGAGAGAAGTTTGATGCACTTTCAAATGTGCATCAAATGTTACATGATCTCTTAAGACAGCTATCAGTCTCAAATTATACCAATAAATTGCAACTCACACCATCAAAGGACTATGTCATACTTTGTAACACCCGATCGCTCCGGGCGTTATCTTGTGCCATCACTAATTTCAAATATTAAATACTACGACACCAATAATTACAGAACCACCAAAACATCTTTCATAATTTATTAGTATATATTTACTATGACATCAATAACTATGCTCTCCAGGTTAAGTTTTCTATCATTTTAATTCAACCCACCAATAATAATCTAACAGCCTCTTACCAATATCTTTTATCAACTGCAACTTCGAATCTGGAACAACTGCAGAGAATACAATATCGAATCTTATCCGAGTAATCTATACTCGTACCTCCATACTAATCTGTAATTCCACCTTCCTCTTACTACAACGCCTCTCTGATCCTCCTTCAGATGGAGTTTATATACTTCTCAATTCAACCGCTTCACTTCATTCCTAACTGCTTTATATATTAATGTTCTTCATCACGTTTCATTTTTGGTTGGGCAAAGGTTGTTTAGTGAAAGCAATCAATCTCAATTGAAAGTCCCCAAGGTTAGTGAAGAGAAAACACGAATAGCCCAATGTCACAACTTAAACAATTGAAATTCAATAAGTTCAAATAGCATGATTCGGAAGGAATTCTAAGCACATAATGTTCCTATAGCAAGAAATATTGTAAAAGAATATTCACCGTACAAATTATATATTTTCATGTATCAATAATTCAGTATTGATGTACTAGAACCACTCTAAATTTTTTTTGACACTTACGTTAATAATCATGTTGAGATACGTAATCAGGTCAATCCTTCGGTACGATACCAGTAATACTTAGTTTGGGCATCTCCAATCCTCAAGTTCTGCTTCAAAATAAGATCCGTGATCGAAGATTTAATCTAATTTTATTCGCGTATGCGCGGATTTATGTTTTGGGCGTATAAAGCAAAATATCGCTCGCTGTTCCCTATCTGTTAGATACCTGCCAAAAATTACAACCCATTTCCTCTAAACACGCGTGTAAAGATTTAGATATTTTTCATAAGAAAATTTTTGAAAAGCACCGTTATTCAAAGTCTTTTGCAAATCAGACAAATCGGAATTTTTTTTCAAAAAAATTATTATAAAACTGGCGTCTTAAATTTAATTGTATGATTGCCTTACCCTTTTAATGCGCTATAGGGGAGATCAAAACTTATTAAACCGCTAGTTACAGTGTTAATTTAAATTTAACTATAACATTGTTTTTTTAAAATGTGTCCCATTTAAATTCATTCAACGCTTTAGTAAAATGACTGTCCATACATTCCTCTAGGTTATAGAATGAACTTCTCAAAGTTCATTTATTTAATATTCAGAAGATCCTATTATATCGTGAGAAATCGGGTAATTATATAACCTGTTTAAGATGTGTTTTTATTAAACGACGTGACTGACATTATAATTTTTGTTTTTTTTGATGGCATATGTATTTACTTACTACCACTTTCAACATGCACCCATCCTCTATCATTATAATGCTCGATGCGAATTTTCTATTGTTCGATACATTGCTGGAAGTCTTCTGACAGCTCTCTCAGAATGCGTGTAACTTTCTCCTTCAAATCTTTGTTCTTTTATTGAAGATTTCCCTTTTCGAAACATATAGATGTCGCTTGACAAATCATCTGGCGAATCAGGCAGATTGTCTAAAACTGTAATTCTGTAGTTTGCTAGAAACCTCTTAACAGACAGTGAAGAATGAGCCTGCGTATTATATAAGATCTTACCATACGGAAATCTTTGTCAATCTCTAAAGCCTCAGCAGTCGCTCGGATATATAATCAATGTCAGATCGAACCAGATTACATTTTTTTAGGATATTAGCATTTGTTTTTATTGTGGAATTTGATCCGGGTTGAATCATGTTCAATGTTTTGTTAAAGATCCGAAGGAAAGGCGGATGGTGTAACACTGAAATGCTGTTGTTTGCTAGAAAACCTATTGACACACAAAGTGGAATGAACTTGTGCATTGTCTACAGGGAAAAGATTGTCGAGTGGATTTTGTATCGACTCCTTCAATTTCAGCAATCGCACGAATAATTAACCAATCGAATCAGATTGCTGAATTTTTTTCTATATTGTCATCCATTTACGACTTGGAAGGATAAAACGGGAATGAATCACCTTCAACGTTTGCTCAGCTTCCTTAAAAATATTTAAGCCATTCGCATTGCCATTCACATTGATTAAAATATACTAAATTTAAGCCATTCACATTGATTAAAATATACTTCTTAAAATAAATGATAAGTTTCATTACCGTTTTTTTCCCCCAAATTTCATGTGAAGTTTCGCTATTGTTCATTGCTCACTGATAATTTTTCAGGTGAATAAAAAAAATAACTTTATTTTGAATGAAGGCTAAGGCTATTCTCATTAGTTTACAGAATCGAGATACAATGATATGATAGAGAAAGCTTCACGCTAAATAACTATCAGTCGCTAGCGTTTAGCGCATGCGCATTCGGCGTATAATGCGCACTTATAATTTCTAAATAAATCGTTTAATATACTGTTATTTTCTATATTCAGCACGTTCTTTCGTCTGTAGCAAGCAACTTTAACTTTACACAGCGAAGGGTTGATTTTTAAAGATATTCATTTAAAGGATTTTTAAAGGTGTTCTAAAAGAAGTATACTGAATTGACAATCAAAATGAGAATGAAAAGGTGGAAGAAATTTGGGGTAAGAATGTTTTTCCTACCCGAGTGAATATGAGGTATGAGCAATAAGTTATTTTCTCTTTCTCCTATCATTTGGATACGAAATTCTTATGCGAACATCTTTTTCTTTACACTTGCTTTAGTTTAAATCAAGTACAATCACTCTAGTGTTTAATTGAGTTGCAATTTTGGATTCTACCAATTAAGATAAATACATGGCTAGATTCAGGAGCAAAGTCATTCGATTTGCAAACGAAAATAGAAATCTAACTTCTTCAAGGATGTGCCAGAAAATATAATAGAAGGCGATTATGACAAAATTTCATGTTATTCGATAAAAAAAAATAAAGGTACGTCATTTCTTTTAAACGAACATTATTTAGTTACTAAAGATAAAATGTAATCTCTTAAATTTATTTTCTTCATTATTTTAAAATCTATTTCTTTAATAAGGGGCATTTGATACGCACCCGTAAATAGTATTATTACTTATAGTATTACAATTATAACCACTAATATACGACATATATGTATGTGTGTGTGCGTGCGTGTGCATGTGTGGCTGTGGGTGTGATATTTAACTCCTTCACAAATAATTTAACGTTTAAGGCAAGGGGGGAAACACTTGCAGATTCGACATAAACGAACATTAATATATTTAAAAATATGAAGATCTGGCGATCTACCACACGCATCATAATATTTTCTAATATGAACAACAACCATAGGTCCAGTACATTTTAATACATAATTGTGCAGTCCAAATGCTTTGTAGCCGCTTTGAAAACGCATTTTTATTCTGGTCGGCTGCATTATATATATATATATATATATATATATATATATATATGGGGGGGTAGTGTGTGATAAAATCGATATGTGACATTATTTTAAATTAGACTCCACAAATGCCTATTTAAATTCTCCAGTTAAACACTGCTACTATTTTCTTCAGTCTTAGAGCCGTGAGAAGTCATTTATTCTCCTCAGCTCTATTAGGGAAATCAAGAATATCATGCTGTATATTAAGGGAAATTTTATTTTGTTGGATTAAATAATTAAATAAAGTTTCAACACAAATCTAAGGCTAACTTATTAACAATTAAAAAACACCGATATGTCAGCCGGTATGGAACCATTACGTTATTGGATCAAACAGATTTGATATGCTGAAGGCAGAATGGCTGTTGTATGACTGCGTTCGCGTTTGTTCTCGCGTCTGGTAATGCACACATACAATGCTCAGTCGGTTTTGATAATTTGGTATACATTATGTGTCGCTCACTGACACAAGGCAAGGAAACCTTCTTTTTTAATTATACTTTGCATAGCTCTCGCAAAATGCAGCCCGGTGTCTAATAGCATCGAAGGGAAAGCTGTACTCGAATAATGATAACTTCTATATTTTCGCATCATGATAACGTCTATAACAAAACAAACGATGTACCTAGAAGGATTTACCAGGTATGTAAGTATGAAACCGGAATTTGCCCATAGATGGCGCCAGATGTCGATGCAGTCACCGACACATTACATCAGCGGTGTCTTGTTATTGTATTGATATCCGACAAAGATTTCCAACTCAAAATAACACGAGTTTCATTCATTAGCATTAGTTTATTAGAGATAAACATGTCGAGTTTTGTGCCAACAAATTACGATTTGCGGACAGCACTACTTTTCTGTTTTCATCTGAAGAAAACCGCAGCCGAATCGCATCGAATGCTTCTGGAGGCATTTGGTGAGCATGCTCTCGGTAAAACACAGTGTTTCGAGTGGTTCAAACGGTTCAAAAGTGGCGATTTTGATGTGAGGAACGAAGAACGTGGAAGACCACCGAAACAGTTTGAAGACGCCTTGTTGGACGAAGACGACGCTCAAACACTACAACAACTGGCGGATCAGTTAAAGGTGACCCGAGAAGCCATCTCCCTTCGGTTCGGATCATATCATTACAATAAGCGTGTTTTTTCTGTACAAAAATTCCGGTTTAAAACTTACACACCTAACATATGATGGAGAAAAAATTGGAGGATAGGAAAATTATACAAAGAATAGAAAATTATTAAAATTTTAGAAAATTTGAATGATATATTTTAGTGATACACAGTCAATAAGGTGTTGTCCCACCTGTGGCCTGGATGCAAGCTGCCAGACGACGTGGAATGGATAAATAAAGCTTCATGGTAATCTCTTGATGTATATCTTGTTACATTTGCACCAATTATCGGGCCAAATCATTAAATCATCAATATTCGCCGGTAAATGCAGTCGCCTTCCCATTATACCCCAATCATGCTCGACTGAAGAGAGATCAGGCAGGCCAAAGAAGAGTTTTACAAGCCGTTAAACAGTTCATAGCCACACGAACCTTATGTGGTCTGACAAAATCTTATTGAGAATAAAGGCGAGGGTACTGCAAACGGAACAGTATCAAAACAAGTCTCAGAATGACGTCGACATAACGTTGTATTGTGCCTCCAATGATGGCCAAAATGGTCCAACTATCAATTGAAATGACACCCCACACCAAAACTACTGATTGAGGGTAAGTATGGAGTGTAATAGTGAAAGCAGAATCGGCATGCTGCCCTGGGCATCTCCAGGAACGTTTCCGATGATCGTCAGGGCAAAGTTACATGTGGTATTCGTCACTAATCAATATAAGTTCACAGTTAGCGTCATCCCAACCTGAACGAGCCTAGCACCACTGTAATTTGGTTCGACAGTGTGCAGGCGTGAGTGGAAGGTAGCGTAGTGGTCGGTACGAGTGTAGATGTCTCTCTATCAGATGTATAAGAATGGTCATGGAGGAAACTCTTTTGCGGTACGCACGTCTAATGGTTGATAAGAATAAATAAGGCACTATGACAGGTAATCTGACAATTGCTCTGTTCTCCTGATCTGCTGTGGCCCTCGGTCGATCGATATCATCATGACCCTGAAATATTTTAGTGTCCACTAATTCTAGCCAGCATCTTCTAATCGCCCCATCACTTTAACCCATTACACGAGTGATTCTCCGATTTGCCCAACATAAATTTTTCAATCCAAGGATGCAACCTCTTTATAAACCTATCCATCATTTGCATGTTTGGGTCAAATATCTTTGCATAAGAAATTTCATTAATAATCGTGCTAATCCTTCTTTGTGTGACTTATTTTTGTTATAAAGTGTATATATATATATATATAACACATGAATCAATAACTCCCGAAACTAACCCAGAGATGGCGCTCGAAGTAAACCAGTAACCAGGTCTTTCTAGAGTACTGACCTTTGCTTGAAACGTGTCAAAATTTTAAGTCGATCGGACCAGAAACAGCTGAGTTATCGAGGTTGGAGTAAAGTCGTTTTGTAGTTTGTTTAAAAAATGGAAGAAACCGATTTTTGTGTTCCGATAAAACATTGTTTTTTAATGGGTAAAAACACCGTGCAAGCGAAACAATGGATTGAAAAATGTTACCCGGACTCTTGTCCATCAAAAGCAACGATTTGTCGGTGGTTTGCCGAGTTTAAACGTGGTCGTACCGACACAAATGACGCGGAACGCTCGGGTAGACCTGTGGAAGCCGTTACACCGGAAAATGTGAGTGAAGTGACAAAAATTATAATGAAAGATCGTAAAGTGAAGCTCCGTGAGATTGCTGAGATGACACAGATATCATATGGAAGTGTATTTACTATCCTTCATGAAAAATTGAGCATGAAAAAGGTTTTTTTCAAGTGGGTGCCGCGATTGCTTTCGATGGAACAAAAACAGCAACGAGTCGATGATTCAGAAAGCTGTTTATCGCTATTTACTCGCAACAAAAAAGATTTCTTGC
>BMAW01045954.1:85024-135912 GCA_019974015.1 Nephila pilipes
TCTTTCATTTAACATAGAATGCTTACCACAGTTTCACAATGTAAGGAAAAATTTACGATTCTGTTGCCTAGTGGTGATGATTGCGGATGTTGTTTAATTCGAAATGATATTTTGAGCCTTAGTGTTGTTAAAGCCCCAAAGGGTAGCAAGGGTGAAGATTTTCAAGTACACTTGAGGCTTCAGTTCATCCTGTTGGAGCGTTATAGAAGGCACAGAGAGATGCCCCCTCAGGTATGATCCTCGAGACTCGAATCGAATTACATAAACAATTGTCATCGTGTTGGAATTCGGTACGACGTGAATATGTAATAACAAATACAACGAAAAATGCTTTTATATTTATTGTAATTGGTGTGCACGCAGTTTGAGAAGAAAGCATTGATTAAGAATATAAATCATTTATTAACAGTTGAATACAATTCTCTCGTAAAATGCGTCGGTATAGTAAATAAAATGTAAACTACGTAAAATCCATCTTATTTCATGTTGAGTCATACATCTCCGAACGTTACAAACGGCTGGCAAACAAGCTTGTATAAGATGGCATATCATACAATATCTCATCCACTTGGACCTAGTCTCTTAACAAAGTTAAATAATTTAACGCGGAGCATATAATATGGTACAGGTACCAGAGACACAAAGCGAGAGGTATGCATCCAAAGAGCATACTTACAATTCTGTCAGCAAGAGGAGTATTACGCAGATCTATAAGAAAGTGCAGGAAGGTAAGCATTACTAAAAACACAATGCAGATATACTCCAGCATGCTCTCTCTGTGCACAGTTACCTGCAAGGAAATTTTACACAGTTAAATATTGTTCTTCTTAAGTATTTACTAAACTACACATAATGGAAATATACATGTTTTCTTTAGAAATTAATTACGTTTTGGTTGCATTAAATTGGTACTACTACCAGCCACTGAAGCATATTTATGCTAATGCTAAAAATTTTGAAGCTCTTACCGGTGATAAACCTTTTCTCCAGACTACGAATAATTAGTGTGTTCTATACATTTTAGATACACATTTTTTTAAAAAAAAATGTGTGAATCGCTACTTTAGAGAGCTAAGATCAGTATTTTTTAATACGTATGTAACAATGGCAGCCATTTAATCATAGTCGCTGGCTCGCAGCTGACGATATTCTCGACGGAAGACGTGACAACTGGTGGTTAAAAAGTGCGAAATTAAAAATCACTCACTGACAGTTTGTTTTGAAATTGCTGCGTCAATTACGTATGTAAACGCTACGAAGACCACTAATATACTTCTAGCAACACAAAGGTTGCCGTATGAAGGTTTTGCTTAGAAACTCACAACGGAAAATGAACGACGAATAACGAAAATAAAAAAAATCACGCTTAAGAAACTAGGAATACAGCACATATATTTGATGCACTAATAGAAACGTCAGATGTTTTCATAATTGATGTCTTAATTGTAAAATCTAGAATTTAGCTTACAATTAAAAATCTAAATTTAAAGGTAAGAAATTAATTCCAATGTATTAATTTATGAAAGTCAATATTCTTGAAAAGTGATATTATTGAAAATATTATCAAAATTAATCACATCCTTATATTTTTAACAAATAAAAAGAAATGTTTTTGATTTCTCAACCCTACAAAATTAACACTTCAAATTTCGAGGTATTCTGTCTTTAAATGTGACTTTTAAAATTACAAAAAAAAATTACATACTTATTTAAAAAAAAACTAACATTCCACTAAAAAGCAAGCGTCAGTCAACTGTTCTACCTACAATAATAACACATCTTATATATTCACCTAAATCTTCTCGAAACTTAATACGCATGTGCGGATAGATGACAAGCCTATTAACGGTTACTACAACCCACCATTATATCACTGTACATACGGGACTGATACACTTTAAATCCGTTGTGGCCAAAACTCCTCTGTTTGCCTGTGTATAAGTTAGGAGAAAAGGATGCTAACTCAGGTGTCGTCCTCGTCACTTGACAAATTTACGATGTCCGTCTCTAATAGCCCTTGTATTTCTTCTAGTTTGACGTTACAAAAAAAATAAACAACCAACTCTGATGATAATAAAGGCATGTTGTTTAGTGGGGCTAGTGTAAATTTAATTTCTGAAAGCTAAATGAGATTTTATTGGAATGGTGTAGTGTATATAGAGAGAGGTGCATATGAGGTGTCGTCCTCGTCAAAGTGGCTCATAAATTAGAAGTACATCCTCAAAACACTTCACGATGCTTCTTTGGTTGTGATTGGAGTGTTTTATTAATGTCGTACTCGGTAGCAATACGAGGACTAACAGAGACGAACATTGTAATTTTGAATCTCGGTCAAATGATGTGCGTGATTGTGAAGTTTATTGGCACAAGAGACAGATGTGGTTATATATTGCGCTAAATGAGGTAAAACTTTGATCTACTTGTTAAACACTGAAAAAGATATTGGTTGACAAGGGCTGTCGAAAATAGATAGTGACTGAAAGTGAGGTTTGTGGGCACATGAACCAGAGGTAGCCATGCTGTGCCAAACGAGATGTTACTGTGATCTAGAAGTGAGAAAAAAAATTTAAAAAGTTTAAAAAATAGTTCGCGAAAAAAAAAAAAAGGTGGCCGTTGTAACCTAGAGGTCATGGCTTCGGACTCATGGCTGGCGGTTTTGGAGCAGTCCCGGATTCGATCCTTGGCAGGTAAAGACCCGTCGTGTAGCCGGGGTTAATGCACGTTAAATCAGTCGGGGACCAATGTCCTACCATCGCGTGGTGTGGATGTTAGGAGAGGAAGGTGCCAGCTCAGGTGTCATCCTCATCACTTGAACACGTTTCAAAATATAGAGGTCTTTCGCCAGTAGCCATCGTGTGGGTACTAGTGCGAATTTAATAAGAACTAAAATAAAACTGAAAATTGGACGAGAATAAGGGTCGAAAATAGATAAGGATTGCTAGGGTATTCCGGTGGCGTGTCACACGTGTTTCCTAAAGACAATAAAACTCATGGAAAAGAAAAAGTTCACTATGCTGCATCGAGATTATTAAGTAAACATTTACAGCCAAACCTCTCCGCTACCTGTCTAGAAATATAACCATCACAAATCGTGGCTACTATATTCAGCGTAAAAGACTTTCAGTTACACATAAGTTCCCGTGTTACTTTGAAAAAACAGAACGTATAGTATATACGTAATTAAATACAAACTGTGAGAAATTTTTGGATGCAACAGGGACTCTTACGAAGTGTCATTAGTATGAAAAGTCACCTGAAAATGTTTTATTTGAACTAGATTTCGGTTACAAATATATTGCAAACAGATGTCACTTCTTTGTTAGAAAGCTGAGGAAATTCTGGATGTACAAAGTGTTCTTACACATGTGTGTAAAATAGATGAAAAAAGAACGTGCAATTAATTTAAAAGTTTTCCATGGTTCCAGCGGAAATTTAATATTGTCTAAATACTCATGTTAATAATTTTTCAGACAGAAACAAAGAATTTTAATTTGAAAGAGTTTACTCTTATCACACCACTTAAGGAAATTAACATGTCGTATTATATTTTCCTAGTAAATAAATTTTATTTTATTAAATAGCAGATGCAACGCGATTTCTATTGCGTTAAAATACCAGACTAGAAATTCAACTAATTTCTGGCAGAACTCAGGATCTGAACAAACACTTTTTATGACCGCATTACAGCAAGAGTTTTTAATTGAGTCTCGTATTCAAACTCCAATCCTGCTCGGAAGAGTATGATGTTAAACCAAAAACAATCAATTTGTTCAAAAAATTATCTTTCAAGACCAATAATTTTACTTTTCAACAATCCATATCGTTATGTGCTTTTTAAAATCATTATAATGCTTTGGTTGGAACACTTTTTTGTTAGCAGAGTAAATAAGGTTAGCTAAAGTGGAATCATTTACACACCAAAATAGAGAAAATCTTATGTTATTTGTGCTTTAGTTATATGTATTTTATCTCCATATCAATTTCTTAAAGACATGACTCACTCAAGTATAGCAAGTATACGATGGTAAAAATTTGTAAGAACGAATACTCTTTTAAGATTTCCGAATTGAATTGTTTTTCTACAATTTGTGAGGTGATGCATAAAAAAATTTGAAGAGTGCTGCATAAAAAATTATTATTCAGGATTTAAACGTTTTGTACAAAACAATTACACTAGGAAACCTCTGTAAATGATTAGAATAAACATATCTAAGTATTTAGGAAATCTATAAATTTATAAAAGAAATGAGGATATCAGAAGTTTAAAAAAGTTTTCACTTTAAGATTTATCTTGAGTCCTCCATTTGTATGGCTTGATAGTGTGGAGAAGGAGGTACCCACTCAAGGATGTGGTACTCATTATTCACAGAAGTTCCAAATTACAAGAATATTCACCAATTGTTCTTAGTAATATCAAAAAAATGTCACGTTGATACTCATTCAAATGAAATTTAGTAATTGATTGATTCCTGAATTATTTATCACGTCACGCTTTGAAGCAATTTAGCGGAATGGTCACGGACATTATCTTGAATCCTGGTCAAGTAACCTGAGCTGCCGTCCCATTTTCTAAGCTGCCATTTCATCCTAACATGACAAATTTGATTCCCCACAGATTGAACGTGTATCATACTCTTTTCAAGGTAGATCTTAAATAGAATTAGAATTCCAATCTACATTATTCGAGGACCACGGGAAAAGATGGCTTCTATCTCCATCGTACTGAGGACAGCGTCTGATTCGTCAGCTTATTCTACCAACTCTGATAGCACACAACGTACATACTCTCCAGCCTTATTCCATTTAACACGCACTAATGCTAATAACCATTAAAAAAAACACCGGTAATAAGACTAGTGTTTTGAACATAGGTTTCTTTCAAATTTTCTCACTTTGTGTTATATTATTTTTATACCTTAAATTTTAAAAACAAAAGAAATCGCTGATTAAATTGAATTATTTAATAATAAGTTTTAATAATTTATTTTATTATTTGACATATATTAAATTTATTATCTGAAACAAATACGTATAAAATTTCTGAATTCAACTAAGAATTGTTAAGTAAACGAATTTTGTCTTAAAAAGAAGTATATTAATGGAAAATGCAATAAAAAATTACGATACATTTTAAAATTAAATATTCAATGTGAGTGGGATTCGTTGCATATATCCATTTGTAACACTTTCTTATTCTTTGAAAAAGGTAGTGGACCTTACATTTTAGAGTACAATCAAACAGCAATATGTTGATTAATGTTAGGAAAATACTTTCCCAGTAGCCCAGTTCCAATAATTTTTTCAATGAAAATTAAAATTAAAAAATTATTTTTCATTAATTTTTTAACAAAATTATAATTAACAAAATAGTGTGTACGTAATGACCCCTTCAATTTGAGACGGATTTGGAAACATTGGATGACACGGCGAGAAAGTTGGTTCAGAATTTAATTCTTTAAATAGTTAGTTTTAGCCAAATATGTTTTATTAATTATAATTAAATGATGGTATTGTAATCCAAGCCAGTCTTGCATAGAAAGTTTCAGTTCAACGGACAATTTTAAAGTTTTCACCCAGACATAGAATGTGAGCAGAAGAAATCCATTAATAATAATGATTTAATACAAATAGGATAATAATACATAGCTAGATATGAACAATATTGGTCATGAACTTTCGGCTAAGACTTTTGGTGTCGCATCAAAAAAAAAAAAAAATTAAAAAAAATCATTGCAATATTGAAAATTTCCTATTTTATTAATACTATGTGTATTAAAAGTATTTTGTTTTCTCCTATAAAAATTCTACTTAAGTACTCTCATATAAGAAATACATTTTTACATTAAATTATTCAAATTTGTACACACAGAGGGTGAAAAAAGGAAAATTTCGCTTAAATAACTAAATTATTTATTAACAGCTGTTTGCACTTGTCTTGGAAAAGACGTTGAAACAGAAAAAAAATGGCAAAAATTCCTTTTAGTTAAAAAAGAAATAATAATTTTTTTAAAAAAAAAATTCATATAGTACATGTCATATGACAGTTCACCTATTTACCCAAACATTGAGAAATAATCTTTATAAATCATATTAGAAATTGTATTATTATCTGGGTGCAAATTTCTTACAATGACCATGAAATTAAATATGATAATTTGAATGCAATATAAATAGGTTATAAACAAAAAAGGACCATAAATGAGAAATGTTTACGAAAAACCATATTTGGAAAGAATTTTTCATAAGCCGGTTGAGCAGGAGTAAATGTGCAATGATCTGCTATGAAACAAAAGCAGAAAACCAGTGCGAACAACACAGTGTTGTAGACATTGGGAGCCAATCGAAGCATGTTCTCCATGTGCAAAAATATCTGCAAAAAATGTGCTCAAGTTAAGCATTGGTTCGATTTAGGATTTACTAAGCTACTAATACTGAACAAAATAAATTTTTCTTAAAATATTTAATTACATTTTTGTTGCAATCAATACGTTTAACAAATAGTTACAAAAAGATATAATTACACTTTCCTAAATTAACGCTAATAATTTTGAGGATCAAGATGTTAGTGAACGTTGTCTCCAAATTGCAAGCTTTTACACTGGAATAATCGCATAAGGTATATTTAAAATACACATATATTTTATTTTACGATCAACTACACTCGAGTGCTTTGTTCTATCTATCTTCTTTTCCTGCTATTCGTAAGGGGCCGTGGTAGAACCGTGGTCTTGGTCGCAGCTTATGCCCTTTGTTTCTTTCCACGAGTCTGGCTGCCGCTGAAACCTTACCGCTTAGACAAGTTGACGCACATAAATTCTTGTCAGTGTCTTAAATCCTTCCGTTGTCATGTCCTAGATAACCAATACTTATTGCTTGGACAAAATAACCAGGTTTGGTTACAGCGCCAATTAATGTCCTATTTCAATTCATTTCCCTTTACCGTGTTGTGAAGGTTTGAAGAGAGAGATGGCAGCTGAGGTATCTTTCCCGTCATTCAACAATTCTTCAAAATTACATGGTCCTTCGCCTGTATGAATCATATTGCATCTCAAGGTAACTTGACATCTGTTACAATCTGTTACAAACACTCAGTACATTTGTCCTTTGCATATTGAATGCTTTGATCAGCCTTTTGCACATTTCATCACTGCCCAAAAAACATAAGTTAATTATATCAAATAATAAAAAACCAATCTTATATGTCACAAATACAATTGTATTTTAATATTTTATTCATGTCTCAATGAGAAACATCACAAGGGCTATTGACAGATTGCCCTAGTGGGTCAAGCTCATTTAAAAGGTTATGCGATGCAAACTGGTTTCCCGGGCGACAATCACCCGCACGTTCAGCATTTATTGACAAAAAAACATAAAATATTACTTAATTTCGAAATCAAAAATAAATTTAATTCACAATGTATTTACAGAGATGAAAATGTACCAAACAAAAATTTAAGAAAAATTACGAATTTTCTTGCAGAAATAAAATGCGTAACAGAGAAAACGACGCCAAATTAAGGCGTCCACAAACTTGTGAACAAAAATGAAGTGAAAAATAAAAATATGAACATATATACAACGTACACAATTATCACTACATAATAAGGAAAATTAAAATATTAAGGAATGTAATAAAATTGAAACACTTATGAAATTTCTTGGGTAAATTCACAAGCCGTTAGAACATTGACTTTAAGATTGAAATGCAAGATAGGACTTTAAATATGGACTTTAGACAAATAGTTCTCACTTCAACTTAATAGAACTGTTTATATAAATCCCTGGATAAAGGGCGAGAGAAAACCTTATGAACTGCATATTCAACGGAGACATAGGAACATAATTTTGTATTTTTCGAAATAAAATTATTTAAATATGAAACGCAGGGACCATGACCAGTTAGGAAGCAAATAATGTGACCAGATTTAACATAACTCTCATATTTAGTCTCGGAATATAGAGCTAAACACAAATAAAGGTATTACAAGAAGACCACTAGACTTCCCGGTTTGAGAAAAAGACAGAGGGAGATTATTTTTTAAAAAACTTAACAACATAATTCGAAGGAACAGGAAGATTTCTTCCCTCTCCATCAGTGGGCGCGAGCCTTGCAAATGAATCTCCGATTATTTATAATAATATATAGCATATGCCCCAATCCAAAATAACTTGTATAAATAATAAAATTTGTTAATTTTTCTTTAATGGATTTAATAAAAGATGATTTATTTCGGTATTTCTGCAGAGGCATTATTTACGATAAACTGTCGGTTTAAAGAGAAACTTTGAGGTCATAAGAGATGGCCCAGGGATCCTCTACTTTCATAATATTCATACACTCTTTAGGGCACTCGGGTGGAAGACACAAAGGGCGAATAATCTTTCGGCAAATTTAATTTACTCTCTCTTTATTTTAATTAAATAAAGAAAGAGGTTGTATTTATCCGTACCACAATTTAAACATAAAGTATTTCTACTCCTAAAATGTTTTTATTACATATTTATTTTAATTTCATGATTATATCTTTTAAATATATTTGGATTCTCACTATTTAACAACCATAAGGACCGTCTCAAATTTGAAATCTTAAAGTTTTTCAAAGGAAAATTTGACCAAAAATCATTAATTTTATTTGCAGTGCCTCAAAGAATACCTCGTTAGGAATGAGAAACTGGAATACCGTGACACAAGGTAGAATTGTTCAGAGATCATTATTATATTTTCTAGAAGTTCATAAGCTTAGTGCCCTTCTCCTAAGTCAAATTTTATCACACCAACTTTTCTATCTAATGAGAACATTCTCCCTTTCTTTGGAGCATATTCATCGTAAATAACCAATCGTCCTTTTTATTGCTTTGTTTCCGGTGTTTAAGAGGGGATCTAATCTCTTCAATACGATAACTGGACGCAAATCGGAAATGAAACTCCGTGTGGTAGGAAACTTTAATATTGATTCAGCAACCAACGGCTTTTAAATGAATATAATTTATGAATAATTTTCAAATTACATTCATTACCGTTTAAAATATAGCAGCATATTGTGGAGGTTTGCTTGTAAAAAATACTTATTGAACCATCTTGGTATTTTGTTTACATATTAAAAATTTTATTATACTCTAAAAAATAAACCAGTGGCTGTTGTTGTCGAGTTGTCACCTTAAGGAACTTATGGCTACCACCGTTTCACTCTAATCCTACCAAATCATAATGTTATTAAAAATTTTCGATTTGTTGAAATGAAGCACGTAGAATCTGACCAACCGCAAGACGTCTCTTTGCGAGGGTGTGGAACCTAAGTAAGACTCGAATTTAATCCTGTTCACTAGACAGTGGTTCAGAATTATGATGGTCGTCGCTAATAGCTCTTGTGTTACTTCTAAGAGAAAAGTTAATGAAAAGTCACTCAACGCACTGTTTCACGAAATTCATCGTCAGACCAGCCGCAGTCTCTCTTTCAGTTGAGTGAGCTTTATATAAGTATTCAAAAATGTTTTTTAAAACTTTTTTTTATATAGAAAATAATACTAAAATAAGCAGATTTGAATTATTTTGAAAGTGCAGCTGATATTTATGGGGCAAAGTGTTGTAAAGGAAACAAAATAAATTTTATTCTTATCGGTTCATGTGTTATAATGGTCACCAGACCGTTCTTCAAAATTTAATTATCTTTTGTGAATGGTCGTTCTGTAGCTACTAAATGATAGAGATGGCCAATGCTCCATTATATCTCCTTCATTTGTGGAAGGATACGTAACCGTATTTACAGACTGATCAATTGCGCTTGCTCGCACGTTATCATTTTCTTCACATCTGCAAATATTTTTAAGCGTAAAACAATTTTTTTTTAAGATGATGCTACATTTTTGGTGTCATTTCTCCGGACACTGTATTTATTAACACTAAATGTGTTATTCAATGGAATAATAATGAGTAAAATGACACATGGTAGTATCAATTACATTTGAATTTCGTTATACTTATCCTCCGCGGCTTGAATAAAAAGTTCATTTTATCCGAAAGCTCGACATATCCAATTTTGATGAATATAATCATTATGATAAGAAATAAGTTTTAATTTATCTACATACATTCTATGATAAAAATAAGTCGCACAAAGAAAGAGATGCCCGTTTGTAAAGAAATTTCGTATGCAAAGATATTTCGAACAAATGTGCAAATGATTGAGAGGTTGATAAAGAGGTTAGTATCATTGGATTGAAAAATTCAAGTTGGGCAAATCGGAGAATCGCTCGTCAAATGCGTTGAAGCGATGCGATGATTAGAAAATGTTGGCTAGAATTGGTGGACACTAAAATATTTCAGGGTCAAGACGATGCCGGTCGAAAGAGGGCCACTGCAGATCGGGAGAACAGAGTAATTGTCAAATCAGCTGTCACAGTGTCTGATGTCGCGAGCGCTCAATTATTTTTGTATAGTTTATGAAATTGCAATTGGCAACGCCAGTCGAATTTGGAGGAGGAAAGCATAACTTAAGAACATGGCGATGATGAGAATGCGTCGTATTCGAAATGCTACATAGAACGATAATTCACCCCACCTTCTGATTTGAACTATTTGTCTTTTTGTGTGTGTCCGCCTAAGTCATTAATAAACTGTTGAAAAATATTGAAGCTCTCCCAATCCTTCTAATAAAAATCTTTTTGACAGAACACCTGATTCATCGTTGTCATTCATCAGACGTGCAACCTTCACATGAGTATCCACCATGATCATTTTTTGACGGCTGATAGAGCAACAACTACGCTCGTACCGATTACTACCCTACCTTCCTCTCACGCCTAAACACTGTTGAGCCAGATTACAGTGTTGCTTGGCTCGATCAAATTGGAATGACGCTGACTCTGATCTTATAGTGTTTAGCCACGACTACCACTTATAATTTTGTTCTCACGGTCATCGAAAACGTTCCTGGAGATACCCAGAGCATGCCAATCCTGCTTTCACTATTGTACTTCATACAGGGCCTCAATCAGTAGTTATGGTAAGGGGGCCATTTCTATTGATATTTGGACCCTTTTGGTCATCATTAAAGGCTCACTTATAACACAGCGGTACGTCGACGACATTCTAAAACCGGTTTTGCTACCGTTCATTTTGTAGTATCCTGGCCTTATTTTTCAGCTAGATTTTGCCAGACCACATACGGTACGTGTTGCTATGAACTGTTTTACGGCTTTTCAAACTCTTCCTTGGCCAGCCCGATCTCTATCCAATCAAGCATGATTGGGATAAAATTGGAAGGCGACTGCATCTACCAGCGAATGTTGATTATTTAATGATTTAGCCCGATAGTTAGAGAAGATTTAGCAAGATAAACCATAGGAAATGATCAAGGAGCTTTATTACTCTATGCCAAGTCGTATGGCTGCTTACATCCAGGTCACAAGTGCGACAACACCTTATTGAGCTCGTTACTTTTTATCTATGTAACACTGAAATAAATCATTTAATTTTCTAATCTTATAATAATTTTCTATTTTGTACATAATTTTCCTATTCTTTAATTTTTTTCTCCATTAAATAAATCCTTCTTGGTATATCGTTTGTTTGGTTATAGAGTATATATAAGTTTTTAAATGTGTGTGAGAAGTTATCATGATGCGAGGACGACTTTCCCCGACGATGCTGTGAGACACAGGGCTGCATTCTGGGGGAGCTATGCGGTGTAAAATTAAAAGAGACGATTTTCCTATTTTGCGGTATGGTTTCCGTACAAAATGCACTGGGGATTTGGTTTCTACTAAAGCAAACCTGTTAAAACTATGGTCCAGCCAGTGTTAAATTGTGGCCCAATGCCCTTTGTCATATGAGCAAATATTTAGTTTTCTATTGTACATAGAGCATCAAAGAATATTCCATGATGAGTTGTTTTTTTTCATACTATGTTACTCTGGGAATATCCCAAAAGCCGTGATTATATTATCATCCAATTTTTCTTTCATATTCCTGTTCAGATGCAATAAGAAAGATAAGCTCATTTTAAAAAAATCGCGTGTCTCCTTTTGTCAGTTAGCGAAACCCAATGTATACTAAACCATCGAACCTACTGAGCTTCGAATGTGTGTATTACTATACGCGGGAGTGAACAAAGTCATGCAACAGCCATTCTGCCTTCAGCAAATAAAGTATGTTATCCATTAACGTATGGTTCCATATAGGCTGACATATCGGTGTCTTTTAATTGCTAATAAGTTAGGTTTAGCTTTGTGTTGAAACTTCATTTAAACATTTAATCCAGCAAAATAAACTTTCCCTTAATTTACAGCAAAATATCCTTGATTTACCTAATAGAGTTGGGGAGAATAAGTGATTTCTCAGGGCTCTGAAATTGAAAGTAGTAGCAGTGTTTAAATGGAGAATTTAAACATGAATTTGAGGAGTCTAATTTAAAAGTAATGTCATAAGACGATTTTATCACACACATATACACTCAAGAGCCAAAACATTATGACCACCCCTATATTTTACAATGAACTCTCCTGGATGACGTGGAAAGCATGTGATCAGGTGGAAGTGGTAATTAACTGCTGCTGGAGAGTCTGAAAAATCATTATTTCACTTACTTCTGTGTGTGATAGGAAAGGCTTCGGATCTAAACGACTTTGATATAGGGCAGATTGTAATGACTCGAAGGGTCAGAACAAGTATTTCCGAAACTGCATGACTTGTTGGTTGTTCGCGATCTACAGTTGTCAGTACTTATGCAAAGTGGATGAATTACGGCGCAACCAGCAGTAGATGACAGGGTTTTGAACGTCCACACGCTATTAAGGAAAAAGGTCGTCGGAGTCTGTCTCGCATGGTGAAGCAAAACCAGAGCCAGACAGTGGCTCATCTTACAGACCAATACAATGCAGGGCCAAGTAGATTAATATCGGAGCACACTGTTCAGCGGACACTGTTGGATACGGGGCTACGCAGCAAATGTCTCACTTGTGTGCCTTTGCTGTCCAAGCGTCATCACCAACTGCGCGTGCGCTGGGCCCGGGAACATCGCGACTGGTCCATGGATCATTGGGAGAGAGTTGCCTGGCCAGATGAATCACGGTTTGTCATTCATCATGCCGATGACTGTGTCAGGATACATCGTCTTCCAGACGAACAGTTGCTCCCTCAATGTACAGTAGGTCATACACAGGCCGGTGGCGGGGGTATTATGCTTTAGGGGACGTTCTCTTGGGTATCTCTGGGACCCATGGTTGTGGTAGAGCATACCAGGAATGCTACAGGGAATCTGAATATCATTGCGGAACAGTTACACCCTTACATGGCCTCTGTTTTTCCAGCTGGAAATGGAATGTTCCAACAGGACAACGCGCCATGTCACAAGGCTAAAATTGTATTGGAGTGGTTCCAGGAACATGATGCTGAATTCCAATTAATGTCCTGGCCGCCTAAATCACCGGATTCGCAATCCGATAGAACACATTTGGGATGTCATGGGACGGCAGCTCAGAGTTCAAAGACCACCAATTCGCAATATCTTGGATTTGCGTGACCGTTGCTTAAACATCTGGTACAATCTGTCTCCAATCATCTACCAAGGACTTGTGGCATCCATGCCAAGGCGGGTTGAAGCTGTGTTGCGTGCCAAAGGTGTGACATCTCGTTATTGACAGGTGGCCATAATGTTTTGGCTCTTGAGTGTATATATAATTATATGTGTGTGTGTGTATATATATAATGCTGCCTGCCAGAATAAAAATGCATTTTCAAAGCGGACACAAAGCATTAGGCCTGTACAATTATCTATTAAAATATGTTGGACATGTGATTGTTGTTCATAATAGAAAACATTATGGTGATTGTGCAATATCGTCAGATCTTCATATTTTTAAATATATTAATGTTCGTTTATGTCGAATCTGCAAGTGTTTTCCCCCCCATGCATTAAACGTTATATTATTTGGAAAGAAATTACATAACACTCCCAAATGCACACATGTACACGCACGCACACACACACACATATATGTATATATATGTCGTATATTAGTATTTATAATTTTAATACTATGAATAACAATACAATTTATGGGTGTGTATCAAATGCCTGTATAAAAAAGATAGATTGAAGATTATTGAAGAAAATAGGCATCAGAGATTACATTTTTTTTATCTTAAGTATCTTAATAATGTTCATTGAAAAGAAATGACATTCCTTTAATTTTTTTATCGAATAACATGAAATTTTGCCATAATCGTCTTCTATTATATTTTCTTGCACATCCTTGCTGAAATTAGATTTCTGTTTTCGTTTGCAAATCGAATAACTTTGCTTTTGAATCTAGCAATGTTTTTATCTTGATCGGTGGAATAAACAATTACTTCTCAATTAAACACTAGAGTGGTTGCATTTGAGCTTAACTAAGGCAAGCGTGATTTACTAAAGTCATTGATGTTCGTATCAGAATTCCGTGTCAAAATGGCATGAGAAAGAGAAAATGTATTATCGCTCATACGTTATATTAACTCGGGTTTGAAAAGCTTTCTTATCCCAAATTGCTTCCTTGTTTTAGAAAACCTGGAATAACATTTTTCTGCTGTATCTACCTTGAATAGAAATCGCAGTGAGTTGCTTACCTCCTCATGCATTTCCCGGGGACAAGTAGAGTTTCCCATATCGGTTGTCAATTCAGTATTCTACTTTTAGAACACGTACAAAAATCCTTTAAATGAATATCTTTAAAAATCAACCCTACGCTGTGTAAAGTTAAAGTTGCTTGCTACAGACGAAAGAACGTGCTGAATATAGAAAATAACAGTATATTAAAAGATTTATTTAGATATTATAAGTGCGCATTATACGCCAAATGCGCATGCGCTAAACGCTAGTGACTGATAGTTATTTAGCGTGAAGCTTTCTCTATCATATCATTGCATCTCGATTCTGTATACTAATGAGAATAGCCTTAGCCTTCATTCAAAATAAAGTTATTTTTTTTTTATTCACCTGAAAAATTATCATTGAGCTATGAACAATAGCGAAATTTCACATGAAATGTGGGGAAAATGGTAATGAAACTTGTAATTTATTTTAAGAAGTATATGTAATATTGAAAAAATCGATATTCTGATTCGATAGGTTAATTATTCGTGCGATTGCTGAAATTGAAAGAGTCGATACAAAGTCCATTCGACAAACTTATTTCTGTTCAATGCTCAAGTTCATTCCACTTTGCGTGCCAAGAGGTTTCTAGCAAACAACAGCATTTCATTGTTACACTATCCGCCTTTCCGACAGATCTATAACCATAGTTTGAACATGATTCACATCCGAATCGCTCTCCCACATTCAAAACCTATCCAAAAACTCTCTAATCTGGTTCCATCTGATAGTTGGTAATGTATTCGTGCGATTGCTGAGGCTGTAGAAATTGACAAAGATTTCCGTACAATAAGGTATTTTACAATGCATAGGCCCATTCCCCACTGTCTGTTAAAGAGTAATAATTTTTATTAGCACTGCATTACAATTCTCTCGCAATGTACGTCGTCACAGGAAATAAAATGTAAACTATTTAAAATTCCTTTTAGTTCATGTTTTTGACACCTCCGAACGTATCAAAAGGCTGATAAATAATCGTTTTCAATTCTATCAGGTACAATAGCCCATTTCAATACAATTCTATAAACAGATTCTCCAGATTCTATAATAAGATATACAGTGGTGATCATTATGTCGTATATGTAGCAGAGTGACACACCAAGAGCTCTGCATACGAAGCCTGTCAATAATAACAATTCATCAAGAGTAAATCTGTTATGATCTCCTATAAAACAATAGAAGACACCTAGTAGGAAAAGCATGGTACAAATGAATTTGAAAAAGAATCCCAACATACTCTATTTCTGCTCGATTACCTGCAAGCAAATTTAAAGCGGAAAATTGTAGGATTTCATAAATAAATTAATTACACTTTTTTTGGATTAAATTCGAGCAACCATGCCAAAACAGGCAATTTCAAATTTCTAATCTATTGTACAAAATATTGAAGCCATAAATAATAATGAATCCTTTTTCTATAATGCGGGTAATCGAAACTTGACTACAATCACTTGATACCTCAAGGGAGGGACGCTGATGCACATTAAATCTAGTTAAAGTCGAACGCAATCCCTTTGGTGTGGTATGGAAATGTGAAGGAAGTGCCGCGTTGTATCTCTAATCACATGACTGAACTTCAAAAATCACAAAGTCCCTAACCAATAGCCAACGTATTGCTACTTATTGCGAAGTTAATAACAAATCTCTCACTCAAACTCTGTTTCTCAACAGTAAAAAGTCAATTTCATATGCCACTGACACGAAGGTTACTAATACAACCCAAAACACGTAACCATTATCTTGTAAAAGTTTTATTTGTTAAGGATACTTAACTACAAACTTACAACTTACTTTGGGTGACTGGTTAAGGAATTTGAAATTTATTCTTAAGAAACTAGAATAATGATACCAGATGCATCAACTTCTTCCAATGCGCAGATAGAAATTTCAGGCTTTTCCATATTTAATACTTTTATTTCGGAAATTTATAAAATATCTTATGACCCAAAATACCGTAAATTCATTATCACAAACCATAATTCCATTGCATACATAAAAGGAAATTTAATACACTGCAAAAAGGGATCCTATTATTGAAGAGTTTGGTTATTTTTGACAAAATTGGATAATTACGAATATTAAGCAGTTACTGACTTTAGTTTAGTTTTTATTAACGTCGCACAAGAAGCAACACGAGGTTTATTGGTGACGGACTTCGTAATTTTGAACCTTTGTCAATTGAAGAGGACGACACCTGAGCTATCATCTACCTACAGTGGCACAAACAATTGAGGATACACCTTACTTTTACTTGAAAAATCCAACTTTCAATCAAAATAACACCTTAACCAGAAGTTCAAACGAATTTTTATTCTTAGACATAACAAAAGGTTTAATTAACAGTAAAAATAAAGAAAAATCAACGACAAAATTCTAAAATAAAACTTTTTAGAGGCATTTCAAATAAACATATGCAGATTTTTACCTCAAAAAATTGAGGATACACAAATGAAATTTTTGTTTAACTACCACTTGATTTCTTTTTGCTTGCTACTAAAGTTTGGGAAATTTTATCCTAAACTTTTTCAACTGTTATTTCTGTGTTTTGAAGTTGGTTATGAGAATATAAAGCTGTAATTTTAAATGGAAAATGGCTCCTCGGAAAGAGACTAGTATTGATGTAAGAACATTTATATTAAGGTTATTTAAGAAGAGAAAATCTTATCGTGAAATAGCGGAAATTGTCGGTAGAAGTCACTCATGTGTCCAGAAAATCATTGGGAAATTTAAACGCGATGAATTAATTCAAAATAAGAGTGAAAGAGGAAGGAAATCTAATCTGAGTGATGTAGCTAAAAGGAAAATTTTAAAAGATATCAAGATTAATCCTAAACTGAGTGCAGTCAAACTAGCTGCAGAAACTTCTCGAATAATCTGCAGAAGTGTAAGTGCTGAAACTGTGAGAAATGTGATTAGACATGCTGGATATAGCAGTCGAGTAGCTAGAAAGAAACCTTTCATAAGCTTACAAAATCAGAAAAAGCGTTTGAAGTTTGCAAAAACTCATCAGTTGAAGACAGAAAACTTTTGGAAGAAAGTTATATTTAGTGATGAAAGTAAATTCAACATTTTTGGAAGCGATGGTCGTCACACCGTTTGGAGAAAGCCGAACACCGCTTTGGATCCAAAAAATTTACGTCCTACAGTTAAACATGGTGGTGGCTCCGTCATGGTTTGGGGTTGTATGGGTGCAAATGGGGTAGGAAAGTTAGTTTTTATAGAAGGTATAATGGATCATAAGCTTTATATAGACATACTCCGCAACAATCTTAAAGAAAGTGCACAAAAATTGGGTTTAGATGGAAATTTTATATTTCAGCACGACAACGACCCCAAACACACGGCAAGTAATGTCAAAATTTGGTGTCTTTTTCATTGTAAACAGCAATTGCACACACCGCCACAGTCCCCTGACATCAATGTCATAGAAAATTTGTGGGCCACACTAGAAACAGCGGTCCAAAAACACCAGATTAGAAACAAAGCCCATTTAAAGCAAGTGTTACAAGAAGAATGTGATAAAAAATCTCCAGAAACCACTAAAAAATTGGTCGAATCGGTACCAAGACGTTTGGAGGACATTATAAAAGCCAAAGGACATGCAATAAAATACTGAAACTGTCTATGCATGTAATATATCGAAAAAATTTCATTGGTGTATACTTAATTTTTTGAGGTAAAGATCTGCCTATGTTTACTTCAAATGTTTGTGAAACTTTTAATTTTAGATATTTTTTTTGTTGATTTTCGTTATTTTTACTGTAAATTAACCCTTTTATTACGTGTAAAAGTAAAAATACGTCTTCTATTCTAGTTAATGTGTTATTTTCATTAAAAGTTGGATTTATCAAGTGAAAGTAAGGTGTATCCTCAATTGTTTGATCCACTGTATTTTAACATCCACATGACGCCAACGAAAGAGCTTTGGGCCCCAGACAGGTTAAAGACAGATTTCACGTATCTGCCCTGGCTACACGACAGGTCTTTTAATGCCAAGGATCGAAACCGCGACGAACGAAAACCGCTGGTCACGAATCCGAAGCTAGTTATGACCACTATGTTACCGCGGCCCCAGTTATTGACTTTAAGCCATGAAAATTTATACTACATTTTAAAAAATTCATTTTCCAAATGTTGTTAGGAAAGTTTGAAAAATAAACTTTCTAAGAGAAATAAAGCATGCACATACTTATTAAAATTGCAAATATTCTCCTTTAAAGCATATTAGTTAATTGTTCTAACAGAAATACTTTTACTAAAGAAACTCAAGGGCTAGTGTAGAAGGACCTCATAATTTGGAACCTCAGTCAAATGACAAGGACGACACCTGACTTGGCCTCCCCACTCCCAGACCAGGCCAACAGTGAATTTGTCCCCTACAGATTTAACGGGCGAGTGAGTGAGAGAATGTAAAATTTACTGGCGCAAGAACCTGATATGGCTATGCTGCGCCAAACAAGATTAAACTGTGGTCTAGACGTGAGTGATTGAATGTAAAGTTTATTGGCGCAAGAGCCAGATATGGCTGTATTGCACCAAACAAGATTAAACTGTGGTCTAGACGTGAAGTTGAAAAAAAAAGTTAAAAATGGTTGACAAGAAGGAGAATCGAAAATAGAGAAGGATCGCTAAGGTATCCCGGGAGTGCGTCGCACGTGTTTACAGATTTAACATGCATCAGCTCCGAGTTCATGGCGGGTTTTTAGTTTCTATTAACGTCGCATCAGAAGCAACACGAGGGCTATTGGCAATTGACCTCGTAATTTTGAACCACGGTCAAGAGACGAGGATGACACCTGACCTGGCATCAACACTCCCAGACCATGCCAACGGGGACATTTGGCCTTTACAGATTTAACTTGCATAAGCCCCGGTAACATTGCGGGTTTTTGGAAGCCAAGGATTGAACCCGCTACTGAATGAAAACCGCCGGGCGCTAGTCCATGATATTCACCGCTAGGCTACCGTTACCCATCGCGGGTCTTTGGTGGCGAAGGATTGAACTCGCGAATGAACAAAACCCACCGACCACGAATCCGCAACAAAGACTACCGTGAACAACTTGAGATTCCGCACATTAACTTTCAGAATAACTTTTAGTTAAACGTATTCTTTGGGAAAATTTTAATAATTTAAATGAGATTAATTTTTAAAACGATGAATAATATTTAATCAATGGCGCATCTTGCTAGATCTAATTAAAGTGTATGAATGTTTTAGTTTTCTGCACATTATATTTCTAACATTTTCCTGAGGACGATCTCAAATATTTCAGACAAACTATGGGAAAAAGAAGAAAACTGACCGTAATTTAGTATTAAATTTTCTGTGGGAATTGTTATTCTGAGGTAATTTTCGACAGTGGAAATAATAATAAATAAAAACCAGCCAAGTTTGGAGCAAATTTTTGAAATCGCGCCAAGTGATTGGGCTAAACTGCATTATTAAAGAAAATATTAATTAAAACTTATCGCAAACGTCTAAATATTGCATTGTTAGGCGAGTACGAACGATTCCCAAAATTTCAAAGCTCTAGCTTGATGGGAAGTTGGTTAAATTAACGATCGAAAATTTGATGACACACACACACACCAAGTGAAATTCAGAAAAACGTTGTAAAATGGCACGTTTTACGATTTTAAGCGTTCCTTAGAACACAGTTAAAATACATATACATATACATATATTCATTTTTTAAAATTGCCATAAGTGTATGTTAGCAGTATTAGAAATCTTCTGGATACAACAGAAATAATGGTTACATACATTTTACTTTTAAAACATTTGGAGTGTTCCCATTGATTTCATGTGCAAAAGTGGAGAAAGATGCCTGCTCAGATTTAAAACTAACTGATTTGAATAAAGTTCATAATTACGAGATCCGTTACCAATAGATGTCCATTTGATTTAATGTGTCCGTTTATATTCAATCTAGTGAAAATGGAGCTATGCGATTAACTTACCATTTTAGAAAAACGTTAAATCTGCAGTTCTTTTATAAACTTCATACTAGAAGCAACCGTAGTGTTATTTGGTAATGGAAATTGTAATTCTTATCTTCGGTCAAGTGACAAGAACGACATTTAAGCTTTCAGGAACATCCGACTTCTACACAACGCAAATTTGTTTAGTTTTTCTTATTTTTGCACTAGAAGCAACACGAGAACTATTGGTAACGGACATCGTAATTTTGAGCCACGATCAACTGACGAGGACGAGTCCCGAGCTGACATACCCTCTCATAACATCCACACCAACTAGAGGACTTTAGGCCCCGGTGGATTTAACGTGCATCATTTCCGGCTACATGGCGGAACTTTGGCTGCCAAAAATCGAATCCGCGACTGAACGAAAACCGCCGGCTACGAACCTTGATCACTAACCTACCTCGCCTCTACACTACTCGAACTGGAGGTCTTCGAGCCGCAATAGATTAAACATGTATAATCAGGGGGAAATGACGTATTTCGGCATACCAAGGTTTGAACTCTCGATTCGATGAAAATCGCCGTTGACCAGTCCCAGACCATGACTACTAGAATATTGCGGCGATGGGATTAGCTTATTAATTATCAACTTCCTACTTACCAGCAACAGGAATGCTAAAGCTGATGAGCCCCATAATTGTGAACCTTGGTCTCGCGACAGGTTTTAACCCGAGCCAACACTCAACTCTTCTGAATTCCGCACCATCGTTAAGAGAGGATTTTGATTAAAAATGTTTATGAATATCACGTCAAGGAGCAACACGAGGGCTGTTTGCAAATGGGAAGAATAAGAGCCTCTGCACATTCAACGTGTTTAATTCTTTCAAAAGTGGGCAAGTGTTATCAGGAGTTGAAGAAACCAATGACTCAATGGTCATTTATAACTATGTTAACTGGGCTATCGTGGCCCTACAGTGGACAGCATCTGAAATGATAATTTATTCTACGAACCTATGCTACACCACATGCATATTTTAAGCCCTATTCAATTTTGTATGTATTTACTCTAGTAGCAATTGCTTTAATATTTAGTACAAATAGTTTATAATATGTAACTGTATATAAAAATGGCTGGCCATGATCTCTACTACAACGTAGGGTCTGATAAAGAGAAATCATTAAAAAATCTGCTTGATAGAGATTTTGTTTTAGATGTGTACATGAACAGAAATTCTCATTTAACATAGAAAGCTTACTACAGTTTCAAAATGTATTAAGGAAAAATTTACGGTTCTGTAGCCTAGAGGTCATAATTGCGGATGTTTACTTCGAAAAGAGATTTTGAGCCTTAGTGTTGTTAAAGCCTCAAAGTGTAGCGAAGGTGAAGATTTTCAAGTACGCTTGAGGTTTCAGGTCATCCTGTTGGCGTGTTGCAGAAGGCACAGATAGATGCTCTCTCAGGTATGGTCTTCGAGACTGGAATCGAGACTACGCATTACTGAACAATTGTCATCGTGTTGGATCTCGGTACGACGTGAATATGTAATAACAAATACAACGAAAAATGCTTTTACATTTATTCTAATTTGTGTGTACGAAATTTTGGAAGAAAGCATTACTTAATAATATAAATCATTTATTAACAGTTGAATACAATTTTCTCGTAAAATACGTCTGTATAGTAAATAAAATATAAACTACGTAAAATTCATCTTATTCCTTGTTGTTTCATACATCTCCGAACGTTACAAACGGCTGGTAAACAAGCTTCTATAAGATCACGTATCGTTCAATATCTCATCCACTTGGACCTAGTCTCTTAACAAAGTTAAATAATTTAACGCGGAGTATATAATATGGCACAGGTAATAGAGACACAAACCGAGAGGTATGCATCCAAAGAGCATACTTAAAATTCTCTCAGCAAGAATATTACTCATATCTATACAACAGGACAGGAAGAGGAGCACTACTAAAAACCCCAAGCAGATGTTTAACAGCATGCTACCTTTGTGCACAGTTACCTGCAAGGAAATTTTACACAGTTAAATTTTGTTCTTCTTAAGTATTTACTAAACTATACATAATGGAAATATACAAGTTTTCTTTAGAATTCGAGTGAGTGAATGTAAAGTTTATTGGCGCAAGAGCCAGACATGGCTATGCTGCGCCAAACAAGATTAAACTGTGGTCTAGACGTGAAGGTGAAAAAAGGTAAAAGTGGTTGACAAGAAGGAGGGTCGAAAATAGAGAAAGATCGCTTGGGTATCCCGGGAGTGCGTCAACCATGTTAACAAAAGACAGTAAACCCCATGGGGAAAGAAAGATCACTAGGGTACCTCGGGTTCGTGAAGCCCATATTTACCTGAAGAAGGCAAGTCCCTGAGGTCCCCTCATATATTCCCCAGGGGCAGGGTGAGTTTTCTTTAGAAATTGTTCACGTTTTGTTTGCATAAAATTGGTACTACTAACAGCCACTGTAGCATATTTATGCTATGGCTAAAAATTTTGAAGCTCTTACCGGTGATGAACCTTTTCTCCAGACTACAGATAATTAGTGTGTTCTATACATTTTAGATAAACACTTTTTTTTAAAAAAAAAAATTGTAAATTGCTACTTTAGATATCTTGGATCAGTATAAGTTTAATGCATATCTTTTATCAGTTTAATACGTATGTAACAACGGCAGCCATTTAATCATAGTCGCTGGCTCGCAGCTGACGATATTCTCGACGAAAGATGTGACAACCGGTGGTTTCAAAGTGCGAAATTAAAAATCACTCACTGACAGTTTGTTTTGAAATTGCTGCGTCAATTACGTATGCAAACGCTACGAAGACCACTTGTATATTTCTAGCAACACGAAGGTTGCCGTATGAAGGTTTTGTTTAGAAACTCACAATGGGAAATGAACGACGAATAACGAAAATAAAAAAATCACGCTTAAGAAACTAGGAATACAGCACATATATTAGATACACTAATAGAAACATCAGATGTTTTCATAATTGATGTCTTAATTGTAAAATCTAGAATTTAGCTTACAATTAAAAATCTAAATTTAAAGGCAAGAAATTAATTCCAATGTATTAATTAATGTAAGTCGATTCTCTTGAAAAGTGATATTATTGAAAATGTTGTCAAAATTAATCACATCCTTATATTTTTAACAAATAAAAAGAAATGTTTTTGATTTCTCAACCCTACAAAATTAGCACTACAAATTTCAAGGTATTCTGTTTCTAAATGTGATTTTTAAAGTTAAAAAAAAGAAGCAAACGAAGAGTTAAAAAAAATTACATACTTATTTAAAAAAAAAACCAAATATTCCACTAAAAAGCACGCGTCTGTCAACTGTTCTACCTCCAACAATTATACCACAACAGTAACACATCTTATATATTCACCTAAATCTTCTCGAAACTTAATACGCATGTGCGGATAGGTGACAAGCATATTAACGGTTAGTACAACCCACCATTATATCACTGTACAGTCGAGACTCATACACTTTAAATCTTTGTGTCCCAAACTCCTCTGTTTGCCTGTGTAAAAGTTAGGTAAAAAGGATACTAACTCAGGTGTTGTCCTCGTTACTTGACAAATTTACGATGTCCGTCTCTAATAGATCTTTGTTTCTTCCAGTTTGACGTTACAAAAAAAATAAACAACCAAATCTGATGTTATATATTGCGCTAAATGAGGTAAAACTTTGAACTACTTGTTAAACACTGAAAAAGATATTGGTTGACAAGGACTGTAGAAAAAAAAGAGTGACTGAAAGTGAGGTTTATGGGCACATGAACCAGATGAGGCCATGCTGCGCCAAACAAGATGTTACTGTGATCTAGAAGTGAGAAAAAAATTTAAAAAGTATAAAAAATAGTTCGCGGGAAAAAAAAAGATGGCCGTTGTAACCTAGTGGTCATGGTTTCGGATTCATAGCTGGCGGTTTTGGAGCAGTCCCGGATTCAATCCTTGGCAGCTAAAGACCCGTAGTGTAGCAGGGGCTAATGCACGTTAAATCTATCGGGGCCCAATGTCCTCCCATTCGCGTGGTATAGATGTTAGAAGAGGAGGGTGTCAGCTCAGATATCGTTCTCGTCACTTGAACACGTTTCAAAATAACGAGGTCCGTCACCAGTAGCGCTCTTGTTGGTATCAGTGCGATTTTATTAAAAATTAAAATAAAACTGAAAAATGGACGAGAATAAGGGTCGAAAATAGATAAGGATTGCTAGGTTATTCCGGTGGCGTGTCACACGTGTTTCCTAAAGACAATAAAACTCATGGAAAAGAAAAATTTCACTAGGATGCATCGAGATTATTTAGCAAACATTTACAGCCAAACCTCTCCGCTATGTGTCTAGAAATATCACTATCACAAATCGTGGCTACTATACTCAGCGTAAAAGCCTTTCAGTTACACATAAGTTCCAATGTTACTTTGAAATAACAGAACGTATAGTATATACGTAATTAAATACAAAATGTGAGAAATTTTTGGATCCAACAGGGACTCTTACGAAGTGTCATTAGTACGAAAAGTCATATGAAAATGTTTTGTTTTAACTAGATTTTGGTTAAATATATATTGTAAACAGATGTCACATATTTGTTAGAAAGCTGAGAAAATTCTGGATGTACAAAGTGTTCTCACACATGTGTGTAAAATAGATGAAAAAAGAACGTGCAATTAAATTAAAAAAATTTCATGGATCCAGCGGAAATTTAATATTGCCTAAATTCTCGTGTTTATAATTTATCTGACAAACAAATAATTGGAATTCTAAAGAGTTTACTCTTATCACACCACTTTTGGAAATTAACATGGCGTATTATATTTTCCCAGTAAATAAATTTTATTTTATTAAATAGCAGATACTACGCGATTCCTATTACGTTAAAACATCAGACTAGAAATTCAACTCCTTTCTGGCAGAACTCCTTTCATTCCTTCACTTAAACTCATTTCTGGATCTGTGAAAACACTTTTTAAGACCGCATTACAGCAAGAGTTTTTAATCGAGTCTCGTATTCAAACTCCAAACCATTCGAAGATTCCGATATTAAACCAAATGCTGCCAATTTGTTGAAAACTTATCTTTGAGGACCATTAATTTTACTTTTTCAACAACCCATGTCGTTATGTGTTTTTTAAAAACATTATAATGCTTAGGTTGGAACACTTATTTGCCAGCAGAGTAAATAAGGTTGGCTAAAGTGGAATCATTTACACACCAAAATAGAGAAAATCTTATGTTATTTGTGCTTTAGTTATATGTATTTTATCTCCATATCAATTTCTTAAAGACATGACTCACTCAAGTATAGCAAGCATACGATGGTAAAAATTTGTCAGAATGAATACTCTTTTAAGGTTTTCCAAGGGAATTGTTTCTCTACAATTTGTGAGGTGATGCATAAAAAATTTTGTAGAGTGATGCATAAAAATTATTATTTAGGATTTAAGCGTTTCGTACAAAACAATTACATTAGGAAACCTCTGTAAATGAATAGAATAAACATATCTAAGTAGTTAGGAAAACTATAAATTTATAAAAGAAATGAGGATGTCAGAAGTTTAAAAAAAATTTCACTTTACGATTTATGTTGAGTCCTCCATTTGTATGGCTTGGTAGTTTGGAGAAGGAGGTACCCACTCAAGGATGTGGTACTCATTATTCACAGAAGTTCCAAATTACAAGAATATTCACCAATTGTTCTTAGTAATATCAAAAAAATGTCACGTTGATACTCATTAAAATGAAATTCAGTGATTGATTGATTCCTTAATTATTTATCACGTTACGCTTTGAAGCAATTTAGCGAAATGGTCACGGACGTTATCTTGAATCCTGGTCAAGTAACATGAGCTGCCATCCCATTTTCTAAGCTGCCATTTCATCCTAACATGACAAATTTGATTCCCCACAGATTGAACGTGTATCATACTCTTTTCAAGGTAGATCTTAAATTGAATTAGAATTCCAATCTACACTATTCGAAGACCACGGGAAAAGATGGCTTCTTTCTCGATCGTACTGAGGACAGCGTCTGATCCGACAGCTTATTCTACCAACTCTGATAGCGCACTACGTACATACTCTCCAGCCTAATTCCATTTAACACGCACTAATGCTAATAACCATTAAGCGATAACACCGGTAATAAGACTAGTGTTTTGAACATAGGTTTCTTTCAAATTTTCTCACTTTGCGTACATTATTTTTGTACCTTAAATTTTAAAAACAAAAGAAATCGTTGATTAAATTGAATTTATTTAATTATACGTTTTAATAATTTATTTTATTATTTGACATGTATTAAATTTATTATCTGAAACAAATACTTGTACAATTTCTGAATTCAATCAAGTATTGTTAAGTGAACGAATTTTGTCTTAAAATGAATTAAATTAATTGAAAATTCAATAAAAATTGACGATATGTTTTAAAATTAAATATACAATGTGAGTGGTTTTCGTTGCATATACACTTTTGTAACGCTTTCTTATTCTTTTAAAAAGGTAGTGGACCTTACATTTTAGAGTTCGATCAAACAGCACTATGTCGATTAATGTTAGGAAACTACTTTCCCAGTAGCCCAGTTCCAATAATTATTTCTATAAAAATTAAAAATTTATTTTTCATTAGTTTTTTAACAAAATTTTAACTAACAAAATAGTGTGTAAGTAATGACCCCTTCAATTTGAGATGGATTTGGAAACCGGCGAGAAAGTTGGTTCAGAATTCAATTCTTTAAATAGTTACTTTTATACAAATATGTTTTATTAATTATAATTAAATGATCGTATTGTAATCCAAGCCAGTCTTGCATATAAATTTCAGCTCAACGGAGAGTTTTATTGTTTTCCTTGGAAAAGACGTCGAAACAGGAATAAAAAAAAAGACAAAAATTCATTTTAGTTAAAAAAAAAATAATTTTTTAAAAAAAAAATTCATATAGTACATATCATATGACAATCCATCTATTTACCCAAACGTTGTGTAATATTATTTATACATCATATCAGAAGTCGTATTATTATCTCGGTGCAAATTTCTTACAATGACCATGTAATTAAATATGATAATTTGAATGCAATATAAATAGGTTATGAACAAAAAAGGACCGCAAAAAAGAAGTTTTTACGAAGAACCATAAATGGAACGAATTTTTTATAAGACCGTTGAGCAGGAATAAATGTACAATGATCTACTATGAAACAAAAGAAGACAACCAGATTGAAATGCACAGCTTGGTAGACATTTAGAGCTAATCGAAGCATGTTCTTCATATGCAAAAATATCTGCAAAAAATGTACTCAAAATGAGCATTGGTTCGATTAAGGATTTACTAAGGTATTATGCTGAACAAAATATTTTTTTCTTAAATAATTTAATTGCATTTTTGTTGCATTTAATACGTTTAACAAATAGTTATAAAAAGATATAATTACACTTTCCTAAATTAACGCTAAAAATTGTGATGATCAAGATATTAATTAACATCGTCTCTCTCCAAATTGCAATCTCTTACACTAGAATAATCGCATAAGGCATATTTAAAATACACATATCTTTAATTTTACGATCAACTACGCTCGAGTGCTTTGTTCAAAATAACTTATTTTCCTACTATTCGTAAGGGGCCGTGGTAGAACCGTGGTCTTGGTCGCAGCTTATGCCCTTTGTTTCGTTCCACTTGTGTGGCTGCCGCTGAAACCTTACCACTTAGACAAATTGACGCACATAAATTCTTGTCGGTGTCTTATATCCTTCCGTTGTCGTGTCCTAGATAAACAATACTTATTGCTTGGACAACATAACCAGGTTTGGTTACAGCGCCAATTAACGTCCTATTTCAATTCATTTCCCTTTACCGTGTTGTGAAGGTTTGAAGAGAGAGATGGCAGCTGAGGTGTCTTTCCCATCATTCAACAATTCTTGAAAATTACGTGGTCCGTCGCCTGTAGGAATCATATTGCATCTAAAGGTAACTTGACATCTGTTACAATCTGTTACAAACACTCAGTACATTTGTCCTTTGCATATTGAATGCTTTGTTCCGCCTTTTGCTCATTTCATCACTGCCCAAAAACATAAGTTAATTATATCAAATAATAAAAAACCAATCTTATATGTCACAAATATAATTGTATTTTACTATTTTATTCATGTCTCCCCAAGAAACAACGCAAGGGCTATTGACAGATTGCCCTAGTGGGTCAAGGTCAATTAAAAGATTACGCGATGCAAACTGGTTCCACTGGAGACAATCACCCGCACGTTCAGCATTTATTGATAAAAAAACATAAAATATTACATAATTTCGAAATCAAAAATAAATATATTTCAAAATGTATTTACTGAGATTAAAATGTACCAAACAGAAATTTAAGAAGAAATTACGAATTTTCTTGCAGAAATAAGATGTGTAACAGGCAAAATGATGCCAAATTAAAGCGTCCACAAACTTGTGAACAAAAATGAAGTGAAAAACAAAAATATGAACATATATACAACGTACACAATTATCACTACATAATAAGGAAAATTAAAATATTAAGGAATGTAATGAAAATTGAAACACTTAGGAAATTTCTTGGGTAAATTCACGAGCCGTTAGAACATTGACTTTAGGAATGAAATGCAAGTAAGAACTTTAAATATGGACTTCAGACTAATAGGTTTCACTTCTACTCCATAGAACAGTTTGTATAAATCCCTGGTTAAAGGGCGAGAGAAAACGTTATGAACTGCATATTCAACGGAGACATAGGAACATAATTTTGTATTTTTCGAAATAAAATTATTTAAATATGAAACGTAGGGACCATGACAAGTTAGGAAGCAAATAATGTGACCAGATTTAACATAACTCTCAGATTTAGTCTCGGAATATAGAGCTAAACACAAATAAAGGTATTACAAGATGACCACTAAACTTCCCGGTTAGAGAAAAAGAGAGAGGGAGATAATTTTTTAAAAAACTTAACCGCATGATTCGAAGGAACAGGAAGATTTCATCCCTCTCCATCAGTGAGCGCGAGCCTTGCAAATGAATCTACGATTGCTTATAATACGATGTATAACATTTGCCCCAATCCAAAGTTACTTGTATAAATAATAAAAGTTGCTAGTTTTTCTTTAATGGTTTTAATAAAAGATGATTTATTTCGGTATTTCTGCAGAGGCATTATTTACGATAAACTGTCGGTTTAAAGAGAAACTTTGAGGTCATGAGAGATGGCCCAGGGATTCTCTGCTTTCATAATATTCATACACTCTTTAGAGCACTCGGTGGAAGACACAAAGGGCGAATAATCTTTTGGCAAATTTAATTTATTCTCTCCTTATTTCAATTAAATAACGAAAGAGGTTGTATTTATCCCCCTATACCACAATTTAAACATAAAGTATTTCTACTCCTAAAATGTTTTTATTACACATTTTTTTTTTTAATTTCATGATTATATCTTTTAATTATATTTGTATTCTCATAACTTAACAACCATAAGGACTGTCTAAAAATTCAAATCTTAAAGTTTTTCAAAGGAAAATTTGACCAAAAATTAAGATTTTTAAATGCAGTGCCTTAATGAATACCTCGTTAGGAATGAGAAACTGGAATTCCGTGACTCAATGTAGAATTGTCCAGTGATCATTATTATATTTTCTAGATATTCATAAGCTTAGTGCCCTTCTCGTAAGCCAAATTTGGTCACACCAACTTTTCTATCTAATGAGTGAGTGAGTGAATGTAAATTTTATTGGCGCAAGAGCCAGATATGGCTATGCTGCGCCAAACAAGATTAAACTGTGGTCTAGACGTGAAGTTGAAAAAAAGGTAAAAATGGTTGACAAGAAAGAGGGTCGAAAATAGAGAAGGATCGCTAGGGTATCCTGGGAGTGCGTCACCCGTGTTTACCAAAGACAGTAAATCCCATGGGAAAGAAAAAGATCACTAAGGTGCCTCGGGGTCATGATGCCCGTACTTAACTGAAGAAGGCAAGTCCCTGAGGTCCCCTGATATAATCCCCAGGGGCAGGGTGCCCGGCTATATCCCCAGACGCTGGGTACCCATTTTAGTCGCCTCTTACGACATGCATGAGCTACAGTGAGACTATTCTGTCATCCCCGGTCACCACACGGGTCTCTATCTAATGAGACCATTCTCCCTTCCTTTGGAGCATATTCACCGTAAATAACTAATTATGCTTTTTATTGCTTTGTTTCTGATGTATAAGAGGGAATCTAGATCTCATCGATACGATAACTGGAAACAAATCGGAAATGGCAACACCGAGTGGTAGGAATTTTTAATATTGACTTAGCATAAAACGGCTTCCATTTCAACATAATTTATGAATAAATATCAAATTACATTCATTACCGTTTAAAATATAGCAGCATATTGGAGAGTTTTGCTTGCAACAAATACTTATTGAATCATCATGGTATTTGTTTCAAGCATAAATTTTTTTATTATATTCTCAAAAATTATAACAGTGGCTACAGTCACCATTAGGAACTTATGACTTTCAGTTCTTCACTCGAGTCATTATCACAAATCTTGTTTTTATTAAAAATCTTCGATTTGTTGAAATGAAGCACGTTCAATCTGACCCAGCTAAAAACGTCTCTTTGAGAGGGTGTGGAAGTTAAGTAAGACTCGAATGTAATCCTGTTCACTAGACAGTGGTTCAGAATTATGATGTTCGTTGCTAATAGCCCTTGTGTTATTTCCAAGAGAGAAGTTAATGTAAAGTCTCTCAACACACTGAATCACGAAATTCATCTTCAGACCAGCCGTAGTCTATGTTTCAATTGAACGAACTATACATAAGCATTCAAAAATATTTTTAAAGTCATTCTTCATTTTTATGTAGATAATAACACTAAATTAAGCAAATTCGAATTATTTTGAAAGTGCAGCTGTGATTTATGGAGAAAAGTATTGTAAAGAAAACAAAGTAAATTTTAATTTTATTTGTTCGTGTGTTGTAATGGTCACCAGACCGTACTTCAAAATTGTATGATTTTTGTCACTGGTCGTTGTGTTGCAACCAAGAGCGGTATTGGTTAACAACTAATCAAAAGAGTCAATCAGGAATAATTGTTTTTACTAACAACAAAATTGTAATATTACCTTAAACACATACTTACATATTCTCTTTAGGAAAAAATACCATACATTTCGTTAATAGCTAAATTTTACGCAGTTGAGAATATGTCTGTAATGGATATTAAAGAATGTGATAAGCTTCATAAATATGTGAAATTACTACATTAATCGCATGCTAATATAATTCAAGTAATGAAATCTATGTTATGTTGGGTGTCACACTCTGATAATGTGTCAATTTAATGTCAGGGCCAGTTTTGAAGAGAGTATACAGTTGAAAGTAATTCCAATATCCTATTATTGATTGAATTGCTTTCAGTGTCAGTGCATGTCATGTTATATAATAGTCTGGTATAATGATGATTGCATAAAGAATACGATTTTGATTAGATATTGTCAGGCAATAAATTTATATAGGTTTAAAATATTACATATTAGACCAGATTACGTTCGCTTAGATAATTAAGAGGGTTATTGGATTAAATAGAAACTTTTATTTTGGAACGAAATTGCCGAAATGAAACATAACAATACCCTTTGTAATTTGATGAGTAATAAAGTTTTTGATATTTTTCCATATGCTCAAGATAATTCTAAATCCTATAATAAATAAAACAAACTAATATTTGATCTTTTTAAATTTAATATGATTAATATTTATTTTAATATAGAGCGAATAATTAACATTCTATAATTAACAGTTATTAATGAATTTATATTATTTTTGAACAGTTATATTAAATTTCTTAATTTGTTTATACATTCCAACCAAATGTTATTTTATTGATATTGATTTCCAACTTCTAAAAATTATCAAAATTCAATTAGGAAAACAACTGAAATTACGGAAAAAATTTGTGAAACAGAATTTATTGCATAATTTTCAAGTTCATCTACTGCATGTAATAAGATATTTAAGAAACTAAATATGTAATTTTGGATCAAAATCTTACTTTCTGATTTTAATAGACTGTCTTAAAATAATGCACCAAAAATTAGGAAATATCCTCAGTGTACATGTAAATCTTCTTCAAATACAATCATTAAATGTAATAAATTGATAAATTTTTTAAACGGCTTGACTAAATATATTTTTATTTTAAGTTTGGAAATATAATATAAATATATAATTTGGGGAGAAAAAAGCAGTTTCAAACTTAAACACAATATCAACATAAAAAGATTTAATAATACTATAAATTTTCAAAATTAGTAATTGTAATACTCTAATCACACCTCTAATAAAACACTATAAAAAATCATATCTCTTAAGAAAAATTACTGTACAAAAATCATACCTCTAATAAAATACTTTAAAAAAATCATACCTCTTGTTTCTTAAAATTTATAAAAAAACATTTAGTATTACATATATTCGGATATCATAATAATTAGATGTAATATTTCTAGACATATTTCAATGTTTAGAGGTATGTTTGAATACCAATGCCTGCAATTTGTTAAGACCTAACAATATCCCCGAGCTTTGACAGTCACTCGTAATTGCAGGGATTTCACAAGGAACTGCATTTTTTAATCAGTTTTTTTTAGTTTAGTTTTTATTAACTTCGCACTAGAAGCAACACGATTGCTACTGGCGACGGACCTCGTAATTTTGAACCACGGTCAAGTGACTAGGACGTCACCTGAGCTGGAACCCCCTCTCCTAACATCCACACCACGCCAACGGGAGGACTTTGGGCCCCGAACAGATTTAACGTGCATCAGTCCCGGCTACACGGTGGGTCTTTGGCGGCCAAGGATCGAACCCGCGACTGAACGAAAACCGCCGGCCGCTAGTCACGATCTTGACCACTAGGCTACCACGGCCCTTTTTTTTTTTTTTTTTTTCTAATCAAAGAGGGAAGATTAAAATGATAGAGATGACCAATGCTTCATTGTATCTCCCTCCTTTCTGGAAGGATATGCAACTTTATTTACAGACTGTTCAATTGCACATGTGCGCGTGCTAATAATTTTCTTCACATCTGCAAATATTATAGGCGTATAAAAAATTTTTTTAAGATGATGCTACATTGTTGGCGTCATTTCTGCGGACACTATATTTATTGACACTAAATGTGTTATTCAATAGAACAATAATGGGTAAAATGACACATGATAGTGTCAATTACATTTGAACTTCGTTATACTTATCCTCCGCGACTTGAATAAAAATTCATTTTATCCGAAGGCTCGACATATCCAATTTGAGAAGGAAATAATCATTATGATAAGAAATAAGTTTTAATTTATCTATATACACTCTATGATAAAAATAAGTCGCACAAAGAAGGAGATGCCCGTTTGTAATGAAATTTCGTATGCAAAGATATTTCGAACAAACGTGCAAATGATTTAGAGGTTGATAAAGAGGATATTATCATTGGATTGAAAAATTCAGGTTGGACAAATCGGAGAATCGCTCGTCAAATGCGTTGAAGCGATGCGATGATTAGAAGATTGGCTAGAATTGGTGCACACTAAAATATTTCAGGGTCAAGACGATGCCGATCGACCGAGGGCCACAGCAGATCGGGAGAACAGGGTAATTGTCAAATCAGCTGTCACAGCGTCTGATGTCTGGAGCGCTCAATTATTTTTGTATAGTTTATGAAACTGCAATTTACAACGCCAGTCGATTTCGGAGAAAAAAAAAACATCTTGAAAACATGCTGATGATGAGAGTGAGTGAATGTAAAGTTAATTGGCGCAAGAGCCAGATATGGCTATGCTGCGCCAAACAAGATTAAACTGTGGTCTAGACGAGAAGTTGAAAAAAAATGGTAAAAATGGTTGACAAAAAGGAGGATCGGAAATAGAGAAGGATCGCTAGGGTATCCCGGGAGTGCGTCACCCATGTTTACCAAAGACAGTAAACCCCATGGGAAAGAAACACATCACTAAGGTGATTCGGAGTTATGATTCCCGTTCTTATCTGAAGAAAGCAAGTCCCTGAGGTCCCCTGATATAATCCCCAGAGGCAGGGTGCCCGGTAATACCCCCAGACGCTGGGTACCCATTTTAGTCGCCTTTTACGACATGCATGAGCTACAGTGAGACTATTCTGTCATCCCCGGTCACCACACGGGTCTGCCGATGATGCGAATGCATCGTATTCAAACTGCTATCCAGAACGAAAATTCCCCTCCACCTTCTGATTTGAGCTATTTGTCTTTTTGTGCGTGTCGTCCAAATCATTAGTAAACTGTTGAAAAGTTTTGAAGCTCTCCCAATTCTATTAATGAAAACCTTTTAGATAGAACACCTGATTCATCGTTATCATTCATCAAACTTTGTAGTCGGGAAATGTACAAATTAAGTATTACTGGCATCATATTAAGAGATTGACCTGATTACTTATCTCAAACGGATTATCAATGCAAGTGTAAAGAAAAAAAAACTTTACAGTGGTTATAGTACATCAATACTGAAATATTGCTATCTGAAAATATATAATTTGTTTCGGTGAATATTCTTTTAAAATATTTTTTACTACAGGAACATTTTTTTCGGAGACTTCCTTCCGAATCAAGCTATTTTATCTCATTGAATTTCAATTGTTAAAGTATGCGATAGTTCTTTGATGGTGTGTGTTGCTATTTACTGGTATTATTTGGGACTAATAGTTGATTTAAAGAATTACATATCATTTCATACATATTTGAAAGTACATCAAACATTTCTCTGGAGGATGTTACTTATTTCATATGGATGATAGTTACGTTTGTTCTTCACAAGTTGGTTTAAAATGGAAAATTCAAAAAGAAGATAAGTGTTAAAATAAAACGACAATTTCGTGGTAATGGTTTTACCAAAATTGATAGCAAAAATAGTACTGTAATTACTAATGAAAGTGCTTCAAAATTGAACATTTCTGCCATTCTCGATGCAGAAATTTCTGAAAATAAGCCACTAAATGGCAAAAGAATTTTGACATAAAACTCCTTCTGTGCACAATTTTACAAAAATGTGCATATTTTTTTTTGCTGCCCCAAAAGCTTCCACGATAGTTTGCTGCTACATGAAGATTCGAAGTATGGATTGTGCTTAAGTTTTGCAATAAAATGTAAGTAATGTGGCTTTTCATAGGATTTTCCAGCTCGAACAAAACATTAAGCCATTTTGAGGTAAATACAAGATTTACTTATGCCATGAGACAAATTAGAAAAGTTTTTCTGATGCATATAAATTATGTGCAACATTAAATTTATCCAGGCTCAGTAAAATTACAAACACCAATCACGAGAATAAACTTAATATATCTGTGGTTTCAATAGTAAGTGAACTGTGAATGCAAAAGGCGGTTAATGAAGTTTTGAGTATGCATTCGTCTAAAAATAAATTAGCTGAATGCAGTGCTTCTGTCGATGGAACATGGCAGAGTAGAGGTTACACTACTATGAATGGGTGTGTTGCTGCTTTGTCAATTTACATTAGAAACTTAGTGGACATTGCAATTGAAATAATGTCGTCATATTGTCAAACCTGCAGAAAACTTTCTAAAATGCCTAAAGGCATTCTATCCGATACACTTGAAGCAGATCTTGTGTTCCAAAGCAATTTTAAAGGTTCTTCAATAAAAATGGATGTCGGCTCAAACAGGATCTTCAAACGATCGATTGTGAAACGAGGTTTGAAAAATAAACACTATTATGGGGACGGGGACTCTAAATGCTACATCAGCGTGAAAAGTGAGTGAATGTAAAGTTTATTGGCACAAGAGTCAGGCATGGTTATGCTGCGCCAAAAAAGATTAAACTTTGATCTAGACGTGAAGTTAAAAAAAAAAGGTAAAAATGGTTGACAAGAAGGAGGGTCGAAAATAGAGAAGGATCCCTAGGGTATCTTGCATCAGCGTTAAAAACACTAATGGGAAGGATAGTGTAACTAAACTGGATTGCATTGGATATGTCAAGAAAAGAGAAGGTGCCAGATTGCCGAAACTGAAATCGAAAATTAATTTATCTGGTAAAGGAAAACTTGCCGATTATTTTATTGACAGATTGCAAAATTATTATACCTACATTATTTCGAACAGCAATTCTAATCTACACAAATTTCTACAGAACGTTATTGAGGCATTGTAGTATTGTTAATCGAGTGGCAATTATTTAATTTTTTTTATTAACGTCGCACTATTAGCAACACGAGTGCATTTGGCGACGGACCTCGTAATTTTGAGCTCGGTGAAGTGACGAGAACGACACCTGTGCTGGCAGCTACCTATTTTAAAATCCACACGAAAGCAACGGGATAACTTTGGGCCCCGACAGATTAAAGACATATTTAACGCATCTCCCCGGCTACACGGCGGGTCGTTTTCTGCTAAGGATCGAACCCGTGACGAACGAAGACCGCTGGTCACGAATCCGAACCCCAGTTACTGACTTTAAGCCATGAAAATTTATACAACATTTACAAAAATTCATTTTACAAATGTTGATCCTAAAGTTTGAAAAATAAACTTTCCAAGAGAAATAAAGCATGCATATACTTATTTAAATTGCAAATATTCCAATTCAAAGCACATCAGTAAATTGTTCTTACTAACACAAATACTTACACTAAAGCAACTCGAGGGCTATTGTAGAAAGACTTCAAAATTTTGAACCTCAGTCAAATGACAAGAACGACACCTGAACTGGCATCCACTCCCAGACCATGCCAATGGCGACTTTTGGCCCCTACAGATTTAAAGTGCGAGAGAGTGAGTGAACGTAAAATTTATTGGCGCAAGAACCAGATATGGCTATGCAGCGCCAAATAAGATTAAACTGTAGTCTAGACGTGAGGTTGAAAAAAAAGTTAGGAAGTGGTTGACAAGGAGAGTCGGAAATAGAGAAGGAACGCTAGGATACCCTGGGGTGCATCACCCGTGTTTAGACATTTAACGTGCATCAGCTCCGGCTACATGGTGGGACTTAATTTAGTTTTTATTAATGTCGCACTAGAAGCAACACGAGGGCTATTGGCGACGGACCTCATAATTTTGAACCACGGTCAAGCGACGAGGATGACAGCCGAGCTGGCATCCCCTCTCTTTACATCCACACCACGCCAATAGGAGGACTTTAGGCCTCGAAGAGATTTGACAGAACCTTGACCACTAACCTTACTCGGTCTCTAAACTACTCGAACGACAGGTCTTCGAGCCGCAAAGGATTAAAAATGTATAATAACGGCTAATCGGACGTATTTCGGGGTACCAAGGTTTAAACTCTCCATTCGATGAAAACCGACGTTGACCATTCCCATACCCTGTCCACTAGGCTATTGTGGCAATGGGATTAGCTTATTAATTACTTATCAACAACAGGAGTGCTAAAGCTGAAGAGCCTCATAATCGGGAACCTTGGACTTGGACTAGTTTTACCCCGAGCGTACACTCAACTCTCCAGAATTCCGCACCATCGTTACGAGAGGATTTTGATTACGAATGTTTATGAATATCACGTCAAGAAGTAACGAGGGCTGTTTGTGATTGAGATGAATAAGAGTCTCTGTTCATTCAACGTGTTTAGTTCTCTGAAAAGTGGGTAACTGTTATCAGGTGTAGAAGAAACCAATGACTAAATGGTCATTTATAACGATGTTAAATGGGCTATCGTGGCCGTACAGTGGACAGCATCTGAAATGATAATTTATTCTACCACATATGCTACACCACATACATACTTTAAGCCCAATTCAATTTTCTCTAGTAACAATTGTTTCAATATTTAGTATAAATAGGATTATAACATGTAGCTATACATGGACTTACCAACACATGAGTTCTACTACAACATATTGTCTGATAAAGAGAATTCATTGAAATAATTTACATGAAAAATTTTGTATTTGTTGTGATTATGAACAAAAATTTGTCTCATCTGCGATAACATTCTTACCAAAGTATCACAGGCAAAGAAAAATTTATGGTTTTAGTAGCCTAGTGGTCATGTTTGCGGACGGTGTTGTGTGCTTCAAAAAGCGATTTTCAGGCAGAGTGTTGTTAAAGTCCCGAAGTGAAGGGAGGGTGAAGCATTTTAAGTGTGGTTGAGGTTTTATGTTATCTTGCTGGCGCGTTGTAAAAGATAGAGGGAGATGCCCGCTCAGGTATGGTCTTCGTCACTGGAACGAGGCTGTGAATTACCTAAACAATTGCCATCGAGTTGGATCTCGAAGCGACGTTAATATGAAATCACAAATAGAACGAAAAATGATTTTACAATTATTCTATTTTGTGTGCACTAAGTTTTAAGAAATCATTGAGTAAGAATATAATTCTTTTAATAACAGCTGAATACAATTATCTCGTTAAATGCATCGACATAACAAATAAAATATAAACTACGTAAAATTCATTTTATTTCAAGTTGTATGATACACCTCCGAACTTTACAAATTGCTGGTAAACAAGCTTCTGTAAGATCACATATCGTACAATAACTCATCAACTTGGAGCTAGTCTCTTGACAAAGTAATGTAATCATACGTTTCGCATGAAAATTGGTACAGGAACCAGAGAGACAAACAGAGAAATATGCATGCAAAGAGCATACATAAAAACATCTCAGCTAAAAGAGCAACAATACGCATTTCTATAAAACAGGGCAGGAGGATAAAGAGTACTAAAAACCCAAAGCAGATATATCTCAGCATGTTCTTTTTATGCACAGTTACCTGCAAGGAAATTTTACACAGTTAAATATTGTTCTGAAGTATTTATTAAAATGCAGATACAGGAAAGATACAAGCTTTCTTTAGAAATTGATTACGTTTTGATTGCATTAAATTAGTACCACTACTAGCTACTAAAACATATTTAAAATAAAGCTAAAAATAATGAAAATCTTACTGGTCATTAATTTTTCTCCAGACTAAGGATAATCAGTGTCCGATACATTTTGAATACACATCTTTTAAATTTCTAGATACTGGCTACTTTACAGTGCTTGGATCAGTATCTTTGGATACGTAAGCAACCACGGCGGAGAAGTGATCCTAGTCGCTGGTTCAGAGCTGATCATATTCTCCTCAGAAGACGTGAATATTTGTGGTTTCAAAGTGCGGAATTAAATATCACTCACTGGCACCTTTGTTTTGAAAATGCTGCAGCAATTACGTATGCAAAAGCCACGAAGTCCAATAATACACTTCTAGCAACCCGACGGTTGCCGTATGAAGGTTTTGTTTGGAAACTCACAACGGGGAATGGACGACGGGTAACGGCAACAAAGAAATCGCGCTTAAGAATTTAGGATAACGGCACATATTTTATACAGTTATAGAAATGTCATATATATTCATAATTGAAGTTTTTTAGTTATGAAATCTACAATAGAGCTTATAATCAAAAATTTAAATTTAAAAAGGTAAGAAATTAATTTTATTGTATTAATTAAAGCAAGCCAATTCTCTTAAAAAGTGTTATTATTGAAATTATTGTCGAAATTATTCACATTCTTATATTTTTAGCAATTAATTGAACTTTTTTAGTTATCTCAGCCCTATAAAGTTAACATTTATATTTCGAGGTATTCAGTTTTCAAAAGTGACTCTTAAATTTACAAAAAGAAACATGTGCATACTTATTTAAAAACACTAATATTCCACTAAAGGGCACGCGTCAGTCAATTGTTCTACCTACAACAAATATACCACAACAATAACACATCTTATATATTCACCTAAATCATCAAGAAACTTAACACGCATGTGCGTATAGGTGACAAGCACATTAATGGTTACAACAACCCACCATTATGATATCACTGTACAGTCGGCTCTGATGCACGTTAAATCCGTTGTGGCCCAAAGTCTGCGGTTTGCCGGTGTGAAAGTAAGGGGAAGCGGATGCTAACTCAAGTGTCGTCCTCGTCACTTGACAAATTTACGAGGTCCGTCTCTAATAGCCCTTGTGTTTCTTCCAGTATGACGTTACTTTAATAAGTAACAACCAATTTTGATGCTAATAAAGACATGTTGTTTTGTGGGATTAGTGCAAATTCAATTTCTGAAAGCTAATTGATATTTAGTTGGCATGGTGAAGAGTATAGAGAGAAATTCGCCATCTGAGTTGCATTCTCGTCAAAGTGGCTCATAAATTATAAGTACATCCTCAAAAAACTTCATGATGCTTCTTTGTTTGTGACTTGAGTGTTTTATTAATGTCGTACTCGGAGGCAACTCGAGGACTAACAGAGACGAACATTGTAATTTTGAATCTCGGTCAAATCATGTGCTTGATAGTGAAGTTTATTGGCACAAGAGCCAGATGTAGCCATACTGCGCCAAGCAAAATGTAACTATGATCTACATTTGTGAAATTTTTTTTGAAAGTTTAAAGATAGTTCAAGAAAAAAAAAAAGGGGGGGGAGCGGTAGCCTAGTGGTCATGCCTTCGGATTCAGGGCCGGTAGTTTTCATGCAGTACCAGATTCTATCCATAGCCGCTGAAGACCCGTCGTGTTGCGGGGACTGATGCATGTTAAATCTGTCGGGGACCAAAATCCTCTCTTTGGCGTGCTTTGGATGTTAGGAGAGGGGATGCCAGATCATGTGTCAAGCTCGTCTCTTGAACACGGTTCAAAATTACGAGGTCCTCTCCTGTGGCTACTACTGTGACGTTAATAAAAAGTAAACTAATTTACGAGAATAAAGGAAGAAAATAGATAAGGAATGCTAGGGTATTCCGGTGGCGTGTCACACTTGTTTCCTAAAGACAATAAAATCACGGAATAGAAAATATCACTAGGGTGCATCGAGATTATTAAGGAAATATTTACAACCAAACTTCTCCACTATGTGGCTAGAAATATGACTTTCACGAATCGTGGCTACTATATTCAACCAAAACGCCTTTCAGTTACACATTAGGATCTCGTGTTACTTTGAAAAAATACCGTATAATATATACGTAAATAAATAGAAACTGTGAGAAATTTTGGATGCAACAGGGACTCATACGAAGTGTAAAAAATTTCAAAAGTTACCTGAAATGTGTTTCGTTTGAATTAGATTAGTTTAGTTTAGTTTTTATTAACGTCGCACTAGAAGCAACACGAGGACTTTTGGTAACGGACCTCGTAATTTTTAACCTCTGTCAGGTGACGAGGATGACATCTGAGCTGGCACCCCTCTCCAAACTTCCACACCATGCGAACGGGAGGACTTTGGACCCCGAACAGATTTAACGTGCATCAGCCCCGGCTACACGGCTTGTCTTTGGCGGCCAAGGATCGAACCCGCGACTGAACGAAAACTGCCGGTCGCTAGTCCACGACCTTGACCACTAGGCTACCGCGGCCCAAATACATAATGAGAGTGGAGATAGGATTGGTAATAATGTGTATCGCAGGTGCCTTGGTTGTCAGAGGAGTTTCTGTTATTTGATCTATGATAGTGGAAGGAGATATTGGTACATCATAGTGAGAAGTTGTGTGTTGAAGACATTTGTTTATCCTTCACATGAGCAGAGTCCTTTTTTTCTGAATTGCTGGGTAGGAACATTTAATATGTAGAAACTTGGCTGACCACCAGAGGATAATTATTTTATACGTATTTCTTGAACAATTGTAATACTTCGGATAAGTGAATGAGTGAATGTGTATGTTATTGGAGAAAGAGGTAAATGTATCTATGTTGCGCCAAACAAGATTTAGCTGTGCCTAGACGTGAAAAAATTGAAGAAAAAATGTGTGGACAAGGAGGGTCTAAAATACAGAAGGTTGGCTAGGATAACTCGAGGGTGAGTCACCCGTGTGTACCAAAGACAGTAAGACCCATCGGAAAGAAAGAAATCGCTTGGGTGCCTCGGGGTAATGATGCCCGTACGTAGTGAATAGTTTATATGGAGTACCTAGCCCAAAGGGACTTGATCTCCGTCCTGAGTTTAACCTGATAAAGTTTACTTGCCCATGATAAAAGAATATGAATTTGAAAAATATTTCAAAATTATGAAAATTTAAAATGAAGAAGTTAATTTTAATGATATTGCTTGCATCAACATGAAGTAGAACTATTTCAGTGCAGAGGGTAGTGGGAGTGCAGGGTGAAAGTGTCTGTCCAATCAGGAAGCGGCTACCCAGAGTGGGCGTAGTTTAGAAGGGAAGGTGCTCGCTCTATCCTAGATGGATAGAGGGACGTTTCCTATTAGCTGGTATTTTCAGGAAGATAAGAGGTTGATTTATTAAAAGTGAACGCGAGTATTTTGAGGGTAGGATCGTTTATATTAGATGCCCGTACATACCAAAAGGAGGGATGTCCCCGATATAATCCCCAGGAGCAGGGTGCCTGGCTATATCCCCAGACTCCCGATACCATTTTAGTGACCACTTACAACGCTACAGTGGAACTATTCTGTCATACTCGGTCACCACAGGGGTCATACTTTGGATGAAATTTGATTACACAGAGTAAATATTAACTAACGTTGAATAAAAGGTCCAACGAACTGGAATGGATCGAGGATTATTGGTGTTTTAGTTCTATGCATTCTAACTCTAACACTTTGAGACAGACAAACCCAAACATGTTAGTCAAACGATAAAAAAAATAAGAGTACAATACTGGCAGTTACCCCTAAGTTTTCGACGAGAATTGTTATTTCTTGCTATTCATTGATTGTGATAAAATGGTAAATTTCATAATTTTAACTCTTCTTATAACACAGTTAAATTAACAGTGTTTTTAAAAGTGAGTGACAAACGTTTGTTAATAGTTGTCGAAATTATAAGGATGCATAAGAAATGACGAGCGAAAATGTAAAAAAATATTTGACTTTAAAATTTATTGCATGTTTCCCACCTTTGTGTGATGTAAAAGTTAGGAGAGAGATGCTAGCATAGGTTTAAAACTGGTCATTTATATTAGGGATGAAATTACGAGGTCTGTTACTAATTGAATTGGATATCATTCCAAATGTGACGTTTATAATCAGTCCTAGAAGCAACACGAGGGCTATTGGTAACGGATTTCTTAATTTAAATCCTCGGTCAAGTGATGAGGACGCCCCCTGAGATGCTACTCTTCACTATCTTATAGTTATCTATGCTAACGGGAGATCCTTGATAGATTTAACGTGCATCTCCCCGGCTGATTGCGCGACTGTACTGATGCCAAGATACGACCCATGATTTGATGCAAACTGTAGTCCGCGAGTTCCCGACCATGACCCCTACGATATTGTAGGAACTATTAATAAATTGATAAATTATTTACTAACAAACCACTTTGAAATAATGAGAGCTAATGCTGTAGAACCAAATAAATTTCGAACCTTAATCTAGTCACTAGATCAACTCATCAGCTAATCATTTGCTTTCAAAAATACCGCACCATCCTTTGGAGAATAATTTCTTTTCGACTGTCAAAGTAACACCGAGAAGCTACTCGAAGGAGTTTTGCGATTGAAAGGAAAAAAAGCCTGGGCATATTCAACGTGTTTAATTCTCTTAAAGAGGAGTGAGTGAGAGAATGTAAAGTTTATTGGCACAAAAGCCAAATATGGCTATACTGTGCCAAACGAGATTTAACTGTGGGGGGGGGAAGTGAAGAAATTGAAGAAAAGGCAAAAATTGGTGGACAACTAGGTTCGAAAATAAAAGATCGCTGGAGTATTCCAGTAGCACGTCACCCTTGTTTACCAAATAATGTAAACCCCGTGGGAAAAAGGAAAAGATCACTAGTGTGGCTCGGGGGCATGATGCCCATATTTACCAGAAGGAAGCAAACTCCTGAGGTCTACCGATATAATTCCCAGGGGTAGGGTGCCCGGCTATACCCCCAACGGTGGGTATGTTGTTTAATCGCCTCTTACGACATACAATGAGTTACGGTGGGTTTAGTTTAATTTAGTTTTTATATACGTCGCACTAGAAGTAACACGAGGGCCATTGGCGACGGACCTCGTAATTTTGAACCACGGTCAAGTGACGAGGGCAATACCTGAGCTGGTACCCCCCTCTCCTAACATCCACACCACGTCAACGGGAGGACTTTGGGCCCCGAACAGACTTAACGTGTATCAGCCCCGGCTACATGGCTGGTCTTTGTTGGCCAAGGATCGAAATCGCGACTGAACGAAAACCGCCAGCCGCTAGTCCATGACCTTGATCACTAGGCAACCGCGGCCCTGAGTTACGGTGGGACTACTCTGTCAATCCTTGTCACCACACGGGTCTCTTAAGAGGGATCATTAGTGAAATCAGAATTCAAATGAAAACATGACTCGGCAACATGGAACAATTATGATAATTGGGCAATCGATGCCGTGCTGAAGACAGCATCTGAACTGACAAGTCATTCTACTAACCCTATTGCAACACTACAGGTATATTCCCAAGCCCAATTCAGTTTAATATGCATTAACTCTAGTAACTATTGCTTCTAAACTAATTATTACAAATGGTATTCGAACACTTAGCTGGCCATGATCTCTAAAAATTTATATGGTCTATTAAAGAAAAAATAGTCATTGGAATATCTTATATGCTCTTTTTTAGTTGATTTGTGCCTGAACAGATATTCTGCCACCCAATTTAACGAAATTTTCAAATTATCACCAAGCAAGGATACATTTACGGTCAAAGTAGTCTAGTGGTCATTCTTGGGGTCGGCTTTGTTTGTGCTAAGTCGGAATTTAGAGCTCTGGTGCCTCGAAATTTTCAAAGTATTGCAAACGGTGATGTACTTTAAAGGTATATCACGAAATCTCAACCATTTTTAAAGGGGTGTGGGAGTTTGGAGAAGTAGTTGTCTGATCAGGCGCGGTTCTAGTCAATGCATAGATGTTCAGAATCACGAGGTACGTCACCAATATATACCTCGTTTTTCTACTCGGTGTAGCGTTAACATTGAAACATAATTCTCTCGAAAACTCTTTGTACATTAATGTTTATGCACCGAGACTAAAAGAAGAAATCAATACATAAAGAATAAAATCATTTATTAACTGTGCAATATAATTATCTTTTAAAATGCATCGTCGTAGGAAATAAAAAGTCTTAAAATTCATTTAAGTTCATATTACATAACAAAAACACATCCGAACTTGTCAAACAAATAGAGAATAAGCTTCTTCTACAGAATACATATGGAAATTCCTCTCATCAACTTGGGGCCTATTTCTAAACCCAGATACACTATAACATGAGGCGCTCATAATGTCGTATATACAGCTTAGAAACGCACAGAGAGCTATGCATGCGAAGCATATTAATAACCATTGAACAAGAGAAAATATTCTACAATCACCCACAAAACAATAGAACACGCCTAGAACGAAAAACATGGCACAAAGGAATTTGAAGAATCCCAGCATACTCATTGTGCTCACTTACCTGCAAGAAAAATATTTTACGAAAGTCAAAAATTCTGATAAAATACATATTAATATAGAAATTAAGTTACTTAAATTCTACATATTTCCTTTATTACATATTTGTTAACTAAAATTCGTGCAACAGCTACAAAAATTCCTCTAAGTTACCACTAAGAATTGTGAAGCTACATGCGGGTTATCATTGCGTCAGATACATTTTGGATACACTTATTTTTGATGATAATCATTTTTCTCGTGCTCTTATCAAGCTATATTATTTTATTCCATTCGTGATCATGGTTATGGCCTCTCAGCTGCAGTTCTTGGCGAGTCATAGAGTGCGTGGATGTAAATGATATTGGCGCCAGAGCCCGACGTGGCTATTATTTAATTGTGGTTAACTGTGGTCTAGACGCGGAGAAATTGAAAAATATCGATTGGTTGACAAGAACGGTCAAAACTAGCGAGTGAGGGACAGTGAAGTTTATTGGCGTAAGAGCCAGATGTGGCCATACTGCGCTAAACAAGGTCAATCTGATCTAGACCTTAAAACAATGACAGTTTAATTTATTTTTCATTAACGTCGCACTAGAAGCAACACGAGGGCTATTGGCGACGGACCTCGTAATTTTGAACCATGGTTCAAGTGACCAGGATGACACCCGAGCTAGCACCCCCTCTCCAAACATCCACACCATGCCAACGGGAGGACTTTGGGCCACGACAGATTTAACGTGCATCAGCCCCGGCTACACGGCGGGTCTTTGGTGGCCAAGGATCGAACTCACGACTGAACGAAAACCGTCGGGTTCGAATCCGAAGCCATGACCACTCGGCTACCGCTGCTGCCTCCTTCAGTGCGGTATGGAAATGTAAAGAAATAAGTGCCCCCTCATTGTAATCCTGGTCATTTAACAGAGTCTCAAAGTATCTAGGTCCCTCACCAATAGCCAACGTGTTGCTTCTCGCAGAGAAGTTAATAAAAAGTCTCACTCAAACTCATTTGTTCATTAGTAAAAAGTCAATTTCGAATACCTTTGACACGAAGACCACTAATAAACCCCTAGACACGCAACCATTGTTTTGTTAAAGTTTTTATTTAGAAAGGATACATGTGTAAAAACTTACAAAGGACTTTTGTGATCGGTTTCTACAGTTCAAATTTACCATAAATAAACTAGGTTGACGCAAGAAGCATCACCTTATTCCAATACTCTGTTAGAAATGCCAGTTTCATGTTCAAATGCATGTTTTTTTTATTTGGGAAATTGAGAATATAGCTTAAATCTAAAGATCTTATTTAAAGATTAAAATCATTTTTTTTAAAAAAATATTTACATAAAAAGCAACTTAAAGCAATTCAAAAGGGTTCCTATTAAAATCTATCAAAAAAAAAACCCACAACCGTATATTGTTTTACGAATTATTCAACAGTTAATGATTTTCATTCCTAATACATTAATATTTCAAATTTAGAAATATTCAGTTTTCAAATGGGATTTCTAAAATTACAAGAATAAACATTCCAAATGGCAATAAAAAACATGTACATACCTATTTAAAATGCAATTATTCCGCTACAAGACACGTCAATCAATTGTTCGAACTCAAATAATTTTACCTATACAATAACACGACTTATGTATATAGTTCAATAATTACCTATATAATCACGAATGCCGACACGCATGGGCGGGTAGGCGTATAAGTACAAGAGTAGTTAATAACAATCACGAATATAATGTCACCGGTTTGGTCGATATTCGAAATTCTTAATCGCTTTGCGTGATATGGATTTGAGAAAAAAATATTCCACGTTCATCTCAGAGACCGTAGTATCTGATGTTCTAAACGCATGTTCTCGAATTCTAGAACGACGTATTTACTATCGAGATGTGGGTTAGAGTCTTAATACCACTAAAACACGTCGTGTATTGTTGCCAATGAAAATTAAATCTGTAAAAGCTAAAGTTCCTACCGTTGGCATGGAGTATAGAAAGAAAGGTATAATCTGAGGTGTCGTTCTAGTCAAAAGTTTAGTTTAGATTAGATTACTTTAACGTCGCACTAGAAGCAACACGAGGGCTATTTGTGACGGACCTCGTAATTTTGAGCCACGGTCAAGTGACGAGGACAACATATGATCTGGCACCCCCTCTCCCAACCTCCACACCACGACAATGGTAGATCTTTGGGCCCCCACAGATTAAGATCATCCCCGACTACACGGCGGGTCTTTAGCGGCCAAGCATCGAACCCAAGACTGAACGAAAACCGTTGGCCACGAATCCGAATCCATGACCACTAGGCTACCATTCTCGTCAAAAAGTTTCATAAGTAAGAAATCTATCCCCAACAGCCTTCGTGATGCTTCTTTAGTTGCGATTTTATTGATTTTTTAATGTCTTACTCGGAAGTAATACAAGGACTAACGGAGACGAACCTTATAATTTTGAATCTCGGTCAAATGCAGTGTGTTAGTGAATTTTATTGACGCAATATGGTCACATCTGGCTCCAGCGCCAAATAAAAATCTGTGATCTAGACGTTAAACACTGAAAGAAAGATATTTGTAGACAAGAAAGGTCGAAAACAGAGTAAGGGAAACTGAAGTTTATGGGTGTATGAACCAGATGTGGCCATGCTGCGCAAATCAAGATATAACTGTGGTCTAGACGTATGAAAAAAATTTAAAAAGGTATAGAAATAATTAACGGGAATAAGGGTCAAAAACAGAGAAAGATTGGCAAAGTGTTTAGGTGGCGCATCACACGTGTTAAATAATTTAGTTTAGTTTTTATTAACGTCGCACTAGAAGCAACACGAGGGCAATTGGCGACGGACCTCGTAATTTTGAACCACGGTCAAGTGACGAGGACGACACCCGAGCTGGCACCCCCTCTCCTAACATCCACACCACGCCAACGGGAGGACTTTGGGCCCCGAACAGATTTAACGTGCATCAGCCCCGGCTACACGGCGGGTCTTTGGCGGCCAAGGATCGAACCCGCAACTGAACAAAAACCGCCGGTCGCTAGTCCACGACCTTTACCACCAGGCTACCGCGGCCCCCACGTGTGTTAAATAAAGGTAAGCCCCATAGAAAAGATTACTAGGGGACCTCGGGCTGATGATGTCTGTACTTATGTAAAGAATGCAAGTTTCCGAGATCCCCTGATTCAATCTCCAGGGGCAGGGTGCCCAGCCGCCGGGTATCCGCTTTACTCATCGTCTACGACATGCATTAGCTGCAGTAGGTTTATTCCCTCACTCCTGGCCACCACACGGTTTAATTTGTATTAACTTCACACTAGAAGCAACACGAGGGCTATTAGCGACGGCCCTCGTAATTTTGAGACTAGGTCAAGTGACAAGGACGACACCCGAGCTGGCATCGCCCGAACGAAAGCCGCCGGCCTTGAATCCGAAGCCATGACCACTAGGCTATCGCAGCCACCACACGGATATCGGTCAAATGATGACCCCTAAAATATTACCTCCCTATTCAAACAACGAAAAGTGTAGACTTGGAACTTTGACATATTTAATATGAATCATCCTGTTACACATCAGGGTCATAGTATAATCTGGGGTCGAACCTACGATTCGAAAAAAGGCCGGTGGTGAGTCTACGACCATGACAACTATGCTACAATATTGAATGAACGGCACATTGTGTTAAAGCATATCGAGGATTGTTATAGTTTTAGTGTATTTTATCTTTGTAACACTTAAGGACAAACTCATGCATTTCAGACAAACTATTAAAAAAAAAAAAAGAATGTGAAAGGACGTAATTACTCTTAGGTATTCTATGTGAATTGTTTTACGGGTATTCTTTTCCCGTGATAATATGACATTTTATAATTTTATTTCTTATAACATATCTTTATTAATAGTGTTTTTCAGAATGATTATCATAAGCTTTTGTTAGCAGCATTATCAATTATAAGAATGCAAAAGAAATGATGGGTGAAAAGTTAAAAAAAATATTTTCTTGGGATGTTAATAAATAAATAAATTGATCAATAGGTCAATCCGATTAACACAGTAGCCTAGTGGTTATGGTCTGGGATTGCGGTATTCATCGAGAAGTGGGATCGAGCTTTGATACCACTACAATTCTTTGACTTGACAGAGTTTCAAAATAAATAGGTCCATCACAAATAGACAAAGTGTTGCTTCTCTGTGCGACATTAATTTAAAAATCACTCCCTCGCACAATTTTGTAATTGTAGAGTTAATTCCGGATACGAAACATACGAAGATTACAAGTACACTTCTGGAGACGCGACGATTGTCATAATAAAGTTTGGTTAGGAAAGGATACCTCGCCATGAGCTGTGAACGTCAATTGAAAATCACACTAAAGAAGCTAAAAGGACACCAGAGATATTTTATACACATACAGAAGAAACTGTAGTTTCCATGATTCAGGTACTTTTAGTTGGAAAAATCTAGAACATAACCTACATTTAAAGATTTAATTTTCAAGAAAAGAAATATTAATTCAAATTCATTAATTAGTAAAATTTAAACCACCTGAAAAGTTATTTTATTGCAAATATAATCAGAAGTTAACACATCCTTACACTTTTAACGAAAGATCAAACTAATATACATTTCTGTACTCCAACAAATTAAAAATAGAAACTATGAGGAAATCCTTTTACAAATATGACTTCTAAATTGACAAGAATAAACTTCGCAGGAGAAAAGAGAAACATGCACATACCCTTGTTTAAAAGTACTAATATTTCACTACAGGGCACGGGTTAGTCAATTATTCTATCTACAGCACTTTTACCACAACAATAACTAGTCTTATATAATAACGTAAATCATCTCGAAAGCTAACACGCATGAGCGGATAGACTTATGAGCACAATA
>BMAW01045954.1:152984-172763 GCA_019974015.1 Nephila pilipes
TTATAGAGAAGTTGAAGGAGAAGTTATAGAGAAGTTGAAGGAGAAGTGGAAAGAGAGGCTGAAGGAGAAGTGGAAAGAGAGGTTGAAATAGGTGATTAGATTAAAGATTGATACAATAGATTTAGTTACTACTGTTTTCAACAGTAGATCCAGAGTCTGAGTTGCAGTCCAGGAAAGATTAGTGGTAAGTGTCTGTTAGATTACTATTGGTGGGTTGAGTTTGGTTAATAGAAATCTTCCCCAGGAGAGCATATATAGTTGTTGTTATAGTAAATAGAAATTAATAGATTCCTTAAATATTGTTCTAGTGTCTCTTTGATTTTTTAATGTGTCTTAATGTTTAATAATTGAATATAGTTATGGCACAAGAGGCGCCCCGGGTTAGGCAGGCATCACAAGCTGATCTGATAATTACTCTGTTCTCCCGATCTTTTGTGGCTCTCGGACGACTGGTATTGTCATGACCTTGAAATCTGTAACTGTGCTTTAATTCTAGCCAGCATCTTCTAATCGCCGCTTCCCTTCAACCGACTTGACGAGCGAAGCTCTCATTTGCCCAACCCGAATTTTTCAATCCAATGAAGCAACCTCTTTATCAACCTCTCAACCATTTGCATGTTTCGTTCAAATATCTTTGCATACGAAATTTCATTACATTAAGGCAACTCCTTCTTTGAGCGACTTATTTTTATTATAGAGTGTATATACTTAAATTAAAACTTATTTCTTATCACAATAAATATTTTCATCAAAATTGGATATGTCGAGCCTTCGCATAAAATAAACTTTTTATTCAGGCCAAGGAGGATAATTATAACGAAGTAGTTCAAATGTATTTGGCAATATAATGAGTATTTTACCCAAGATTGTTCTATCGAATAACACATTTAGTGTCAAAAAAAATAGTGTCCGCAGAAATTACGCCAAAAACGTAGCATCATCTTAAAAAAATTTGAAAATTTTCTAAAATATTTGCTGATGTGAAGAAAATGATTCGCGCACGCGGGGCACAATTGTTCAGTCTGTAAATACGGTTACGTAAACTTGCAGAAACGAGAGAGGTATGTTAATGGAGCATTAGCCATATCTATCATTTTTGTCTTCCCTTTTTGATTGAAAAAAGGCTGTGACTTGTTAAATCCCTGGATTTAGGAATGTCTGCCAAAGCTCAGAGGCATATTTAAGTCTTAATAAATTGCAGGTATTAAAATTGAAATATACGTCTAAACAATGAAAGATTTGCGAGAAATAATATCTAAAAATATTACATCTAATTATTTCGAACATATCTAATACTAAATACTTTTTTATAAATTTTAAAAATTAAGAGGTTTTATTTTTATTACGGTATTTTATTAGAGGTATAATTTTATATGAAATTGATTCTTATATAATTGCTTTTGAAGCGAGACACTTTAAAATGTTTTTCCTGTTTTATGTTAGTCATACTTTCCTTATGAATTACTAATTTTGAAATTTATTAATCTTATTAAATGTTTTCATGTTGATGTTGTGTTTAAGTTTGAGAATGCTTTTTTTCACAAATTATATATTTTTGTTATGTTTCCAAACTAAAAGAAAAACAAAAACATATATATGTAATCAAAAGGTTTAAGAAATGTATCAATTTATTACATTTAGTGAATGTACATGAAGAAGATTTGCATGTACACTTAGGTTATTTCCTAATTTTTGGTGTATTATTTTTTATACATGCTATAAGAATCATAAAATAAGATTTGGAACCAAAGTTATATATTTAGTGTTGTAAATATCTTATTACATGCAGTAGATGTACTAAAAATTATGCAATAAAATCTGTTTTTCCAATTTTTTCCGTAATTTTTTTTTTCTAATTGTATTTTGAGAACTTTTAGAATTTGGAATTCAATATCAATCAAAAACATTTTGTGAATTCATAAAAAAATTAAGAACCTTAATACAATTATTACAGCATTAAATTCATTAATAACTATTAGTTATAAGAAGATAATTAATTGCTCTATATTAAAATAAATATTCATCATATTAAATTTAAAAAGATCAAAAATTAATTTCTTTTAATTTTTGCAGGATTTCAAATTATCTTGAGCATATGAAAAAAAATCAAAAACTTCATTACTCATCAAAACACAATAGGCACACTTTTGATATGTTTCAGTTAAGCAATTTCATTCAAAAATAAAAGTTTCTATTTAATCCAATAATCAGCTCAATTATATAATCGCACATAATCTGGTCTAAGATGTAATATTTTTAACCTGTATAATAAACTTTTGGCATGACAATATCTGTTCAAAATCGTATGCTTTGTGCAATCATCACTATTATGCATCGTGACTATTATATGGTATCACATCCACTGACACTGAAAGCAATTCAATCAATAATAGGATATTAGAATTACTCTCCACTGTATGCTCTCTTCAATCCAAGCTCGGACGTTACATTGACGCAATATCAGAGTGTGTCACCAAACATAGATTTCTTTACTGAAATAATATTAGCATGTAATTAATATAGTAATTTCACATATTTAATAAAGCTTATCACATTCCTTAACATCCATTATAGACATATCCTCAACTGCGTAAAATTTAGATACCGACGAAATGTATGTTATTTTTTCCCAAAGGCACATTTAAGATAATACTACAAATTTGTTCTTAGTAAATACATATATTCCTGATTGACTCTTTTGATTAGTTGCAAACAAATACCACACTTAGTTGCAACAGAACGACCAGTGACAAAAGATCATGCAATTTCGAAGAATGGTCAGGTGACCAGTACAACCAAGAAGCCAATAAGAATAAAATTTACTTTGTTTTCTTTAGTATTCTTTGCCACATAAGTCTCAGCTGCATTTTCAAAAGAATTCGAAAAATCGTTATTTTAGTGTTAATATATACATAAAAATAAAGAACGACTTTAAAACTGTTTTTTAAATGCTTATATAAATTTCGCTCAACTGAAAGAGAGACTACGGATGGTCTGACGATGAATTTCGAAAATCGGTGTGTTGAGTGACTTTACATTAACTTCGCTCTTAGAAGTAAAACAAGAGCTATTAGTGACGAACATCAAAATTCTGAACCATTATCTTGTGAACACGATGTCATTCGATCCTTACTTAGCTTTCACACCGTCACAAGGAGGCGTCTTGTGGTTGGTCAGATTTTACTTGCTTCATTTCAGCAACTCGACGATTTTTAATAAAAAGATTTGCGATAATGATTCGAGTGAAAAGCTAGAAGCCATAAATTCCTGAAGGTGACTGCAGCCACTTCTTTTTTTTGAGAATATAATAAAATTGCTTTTAATTAAAACAAATACCATGATGGTTCAGTAAGTACCTGTTGCAAGCAAAACTCTACAATATGCTGTCATATTTTTAGCGCCAAAGAATTTAATTTGATATTTACTCATAAATTATGTTGATATGGAAGCCGTTTTATGCTAAATGAATATTATATATACCTACCACATGGAGTTGGCATTGCCGATTTGCGTCCAGTTATCGTATTGAAGGGATCAAGATCCTCTCTTATACACCGGAAACAGCAATAAAAAGCAAAATTAGTTATTTACGATGAATATGCTCCAAAGAAAGGGAGAAAATTTTCATTAGATAGAAAAGTTGGTGTAACAAAATTTAGCTGACAAGAAGGGCATTAAGCTTAGGAAAATGTAAAAAATATAATAATGATCACTGGACAATTCTACACAGTGAGTCACAATAATCCAGTTTCTCATTCCTAAGGAAGTATTCTTTGTGAGGCTCTTCATATAAAAATCTTGATTTTTGTTCAAATTTCCAAATATAATTAATAGATATAATCATGATATTAAATAAATTTGAAATAAAACCATTTTATTAATAAGAATATTTTAAGATTAAATTGTGTTACGAATAAATACAACCTCTTTCTTTATTTAATTCAAATATGAAGAAGATAGTTTCACTTCTCAAAACGTTTATTCACCCTGTGTGTAGTGTATCAGACTGTGTGTGGTGTAATTAATTTAGATAATTATTGTATTTCAGTTGTCCAGACCGAAATTTCGACAATCGTATTTTTACTATCGTTGACCATCTCTCATAACCTCAACGTTTTTGTTTAAACTGAGAGTTTTCGTAAATAAGGTCATTGCAGAAATCCAGAAATAAATCATATTTTATTAATATTAATAAAGAAAAATTAGCTGCTTTTTTATTATTTTTACGACTTACTTAGGATTGGAGCAGATGTTAGAGATTATTATAACTAATCGTAGATTCATTTGCAAAACTCCCGCTCACTAATGGTGAGGGAAGAAATCTTCCTTTACCTTGGTATCATACAGTTAAGTTTTTTCAAAAATGATCTCTCCCTTTCTCTCCCATTTTCAAACTGGGATGTCATTTGGTCATCTTGTAATACCAGTATTTGTTTATAGCCTTATATTCCGAGACCAATTCTGTGTGTTTATGTCAAATCTGTTCTCATTATTTGCTTCCAAACTGTTCATGATCCTTACATTTGATATTTAAATCGTTTTAATTTGAAAAATACAAATTTATGTTCCTGTGTCTTCGTTGAATGTGCAGTTCACTACGTTTTCTCTTTCCCTTCAACCAGGGATTTATATTAACTGTTCTATTGAGTTGAAGTGAAACTTATTGTCTGAAGTCCATATTTAAAGTCCTAACTTTCATTTCAATCTTAAAGCAAATATTATAATTGTTCGTGAATTTACCCAAGAAATTTACAAAGTGTTTCAATTTTCATTACATGCCTTAATATTTTAATTTTCCTTATTATTTAGTAATAATTGTGTACATTCTATTTATGTTCATATTTTTGTTTTTCACTTCATTTTTGTTCACAATTTTACGGACGCTTTACTATCGTGTCATTTAGACAGTAACACATTTTATTTCTGCAATTAAAATAGTAATTTTTTTTAAATTTCTGTTATGTTCTTATTTTTCTCTGTATATATTCATTGTAAACTTAATCTACTTTTGATTTCGAAATTATGTTATAATTTATGGTTTTTTTTGTGTCAATAAATGCTGAATAAGCGGGTGGTTTTCTCCTGGGGGATTAGTTTGCAGCACATAACCTTTTAATGAGCTTGATCCTCTAAAGCAATCTGCCAATAGCCCTTGTGTTGCTTCTCAGGGAGACGTAAATAAAAAAAATGAAATAAAATTGTATTTGTGACATATAAGGTTGATATTTTATTATTTCATATAATTAACTTTTGTTTTAGTGCAGTGATGAAATGTGCAAAAGAAGGAACAAAGCATTCAATATGCGAAGGAACATTTATTTATTAAAAATAAGTGTACTGAGTATTTGTAACTGATTGTAAAGCTTGCCAAGTTACCTTGAGATGCAATATCAATCCTACAGGCGATGGACCACGTAATTTTGAAGAATTGTTGAAAGACGGGAAAGACACTTCATATGCCATGTCTCTCTTCAAACCTCCACAACACGTTAAAGGGAAATGAATTGAAAGTTGATATTAATTGGGACGGTAACAAAACCTGGCTATGTTGTCCAAACAATAAGTATTGGTCATGTGCATCAACTTCTCTAAACGGTAAGGTTTCAGCGGCAGCCAGACAATTGGAACGAAACAAAGGGCATAAGCTGCGACCAAGACCACGGGTCTACCACGGCGCCTTACGAATAGCAGGAAAAGAAGATAATTTGATCCAAACATTCGAGTGTAGTTGATCGCAAAATTAATGATATGTGTATTTTAAATATACCTTATGCGATTATTCTAGTGTAAGAGCTTGCAATTTGGAGAGAGACAGTGTTCATTAACATCTTGATCTTCACAATTACCAGCGTTAATTTAGGAAAGTGTAATTATATCTTTTTGTAACTATTTGTTAAACGTGTTAAATGCAACAAAAATGCAATTAAATATTTTAAGAAAAAAATATTTTGTTCAGTATTTGTAGCTTAGGAAATCCTTAATCGAACCAATGCTTAACTTGTTTCATTTTTTTGCAGATTTTTTTACATGGCGAACATGTTTCGATTGGCTCTCAATGTCTACCTCGCTGTGCCTTTCGCATTGATTTCGCACTTCTTTTGTTTCATAGCAGATCATTGCAAATTTACTCCTGCTCTACGGCCTTATGAATAATTATTTCCATACATAGTTCTTCGTAAACACTTCTCATTTGTGGTCCTTTTTTGCTTATAATCTATTTATTTATAATGCATTGAAATTTTCCTTTTTAATTATTTGGCCATTGTAAGAAATTTGCACCGATATAATAATACGGCTTTTAATATCATTTATAAAGAATATTACCAAAAGTTTGATTCAATAGGTGGATTGTCAGACAACATGAACTATATGATTTTTTTTAAAAAAAACTTTTTTTTTTTCAATTAAAATGAATTTTGTCTACTTTTTATTTTCTCTATTTCGACGTCTTTTCCAAGACAAGTGTAATCAGCTGTTAATAAATAATTTAATTATTTAAGCAAAATTTTCCTTTTTTCAGACTCTGTGTGTACATATTTGAATAATTTAATATGAAAATTTATTTCTTACATGTTAGTACTTAAGTAGAAATTTTATGGGAGAAAACAGACAAATTACTTTTTGTACACATCATATATAGAAAGTTGGAAATTTAAGTGTTGCCATGATTTTTTTCCTTTTTTTTTTTGATGCGACACTATAAGTCTTAATCGAAAGCTCATGGCCAATGTTCTTCCTATCTAGCTATGTATTATTATCCTATTTGTATTAAATCATTATTATAAATGGATTTCCTTCTAGTGACATTGTATGTCTGGATGAAAACATTAAGACTCTCCGTTGAGCTGAAAATTTCCATACAAGACGATAATTTAATTATAATTAATAAGAAAAATATTTGGATAAAACTAACTATTTAAAGAATGAAATTCTGAACATACTTTCCTGCCGTATCATCAAATGATCTCCAAATCCGTCTCAAATTGAAGGGGTCGTTACTTACGCACTCTTTTGTTAATTACAATGTTGTTAAAAAATTAATGAAAAATAAATTTTTAATTTTAATTAAAATTTTTATTTAAAAATTTAATTGAAATGGGCTATTCAAAATTCCTTTGATAGACGCCAGAAAATAAACATGCATTAAATGAAATGGCATGCTTCAGAAATAACAACAATCAGGCAGCACCAGTTAATTGTAAATCTCAAAGTAACTAGTTTCCTAACATTAATCAACATAGTGCACTTTAATCGTACTCTAAAATGTAAGGTTCAATACCTTTTTGAAAGAATAAGAAAGTATTACAAATGGATATATGCAACAAATCCCATTCTCATTGTATATTTAATTTTCAGATTTGTCGTCAATTTTTATTGCATTATGAATTAATTAACTTCTTTTTTAGACAATATTCGTTCACTTAACAATGCTTAGTTGAGTTCAAAAACTTTTCACGTATTTGTTTCAGATCATAAGTTTAAAAAATGTCAAATAATAAAAAAATTTATTAAAGCTTATTATTGAATAAATTCAATTTTACTCAACGATCTCTTTTGCTTTTAAAATTTAAGGTGTAAAAATAATGTTACTCAAAATGAGAAATTTGAAAAAAACTTATGTTCAAAACACTCGTCTTATTACAGGTTTTATCACTTAATGATTGCTAACTTCATAACGTGTTAAATAGAATTACGCTGGAGAGCATGCACATAGTGTGGCATCAGAGTTGGCAGAATGAGTTGTGAGATCAGACGCTGTCCTCAGTACGATGGAGATAGAAGTTATTTTTGCCCGTGGTCTTCGAATAGTGTAGATTGGAATTATAATTCCATTTATGATCCAACTTTTAAAGAGTATGATACACGTTCAATCTATCGGGGCTCAAATTTGTCATGTTAGGATGATAGGGCAGTTTCGAGAATGGGATGGCAGCTCAGGTCACTTGACCAGGATACAAAGGCCGCGGTAGCCTAGTGGTCAAGGTCGTAGACTAGCGGCTGGAGGTTTTCGTTCAGTCGCGGGTTCGATCCTTGGCCATCAAAGACCCACCGTGTAGCCGGGGCTGATGCACGTTAAATCTGTTCGGGGCCCAAAGTCCTCCCATTGGCGTGGTATGGATGATAGGAGAGGGGGGGTGCCAGCTCAGGTGTCGTCCTCGTCACTTGACCGTGGTTCAAAATTACGAGGTCCGTCGCCAATAGCTCTCGTGTTGCTTCTAGTGCGACGTAAATAAAATAAAATAAAAAAAAGAAAACTAAAAAACTGACCAGGATACAAGTTTACGTCTAAGACCATTTCACTAAATTGCTTAAAAGCGTGACGTAATAAATAATTAAGGAATCAATCAATCACTAAATTTCATTTAATTGAGTATCGACATGACATTTTTGAAGTTACAAAGAACTATTGATGAATATTCTTGTAATTTTGAACCTCTGTGAAAAATGAGTGCAATATCTTTGAGTTGGTACCGCCCTCTCCAAAATATAAAGCCACACAATTGGAGGACTGGAGATAAATCTTAAAATTAATAATTTTTTAAACTTCTGATACCATAATTTCCTTTTACAAACTTATAGTTTTCCTAACTACTTAGATATGTTAATGTTATTCATTTTCAGAATTGATAATGTTCGGTTTTGTACGAAAGGCTCATATCCGAAATAACTATTTTATGCATTACTCGACGATTACCTCACAAATTGAAGAGAAACAATTCCCATGGAAAACCTTAAAAGAGTATTCGGTTTGCAATATTTTTTCCAACGTATGCTTGCTGTACTTAAGTAAGTCATGTCTTCAAAAAAAACAATATGGAGATAAAATACATAAATCTAAAACACCAATAACACAAGATTTTTCTATATTTGGTGTGTCATTTATTCCATTTAGCCAACCTTATTTACTGTGCTATCAACTAAGTGTTCCAACCAAAGCTTTATAATGTTAAGAAAAAGCACGTAACAACATGGGTTGTTCAAAAAGTAAAATTATTAATCCTCAAAGATAATTTTTTTAATAAATTGGCTGCATTGGGTTTAACATCAGAATCTGTGGAGTAGGTTTAGAATTCGAATGCTACAATCGGTTAAAAATCCAATGAGAATCTAGTACAGATCCCGAGTTCTACAATAAAGGAGTTGAATTTCTTGTCTGGTTTTTTAACGCGAAATGAATCGTGTTGTTTCAGCTATTAATGAAATAAAATTTACTTACTAGGAAAATACCATACGCCATATTTATTAACATAAATGGTGTGATAAGAATAAACTCTTTCAAATTCAAACTCTTTGTTTCTATCTGAAAAATTATAAACACGAGAATTTAGGCAAGATTCAGTTTCCGATGGGTCCATTGAAAATTTTTAAATTAATTGCACATTCTTTTTTCATCCATTTTACACATATGTGTAAGAACACTTCGTACTTCCAGAATTTTCTACGCTTTCTAAAAAAGATGTGACATCTAATTACAACATAACTTTAACCGAAATCTATTTCAAACGAAACATTTTCAGGTGACTTTTAAAATTACTGCCACTTCGTAAGAATCCCTGTTTCATCCAGAATTTCTCACAGTTTCTATTTAATTACGTATGTACAATACGTTCTGTTTTTTCAAAGTAACACGGGATCCTCATGTGTAACTGAAATACTTTTAGGCTGATCTTAGAAGCCACGATTCGTGAGGATGGTATTTCTAAACACATAGCGGTGACGATTGGCTGTAAATGTTTGCTTAATATTCTCGATGCACCCTAGAGATCTTTTTCTTTTCCATGAATTTTATTGTCATTAGGAAACCCATGTGACATGTCAAAGGAATACCCTAGCAATCCTTCTATATTTTCGACCCCTATCCTCGTCCATTTTTGTAGTTTTAGTTTAGTTGTTATTAACGTCGCACTAGTAGCCATAAGAGGGCTATTGGAGGCGGACCTCTTATTTTTGAACCGTTTGCAAGTGACGAGAACAGCACATGAGCTGGCACCCCATCTACTAACATCCACGCCATGCCATTGGGAGGACTTTAAGCCCCGACAGATTTAACATGCATCAGCCCCTGCTGCACGGCGGGTCTTTAGCGACCAATGATTGAATCCGGGAGAGCCATGAATCCGCCGGCCATGAATCCGAAGCCATGACCAGTAGGCTACAGCTACGACACTTTTTTTTTCGCGATTTATTTTTTATCCTTTTAAATTTTTTTTCACACGTCTAGATCACAGTTATATCTTATTTGGCGCAGCAGGGCCACATCTGGTTCATGTGCCCATAAACTTCACTTTCGGCCACTCTCTATTTTCGACCTTCCTTGTCCAACAATATCTTTTTTTTTCAGTGTTTAACATATAGATAACTGGTTTACCTCAATCGGTGAATTTGGCCACATTTGGCTCTTGCACCAATAAACTTCTTTATCACGCTCACACATATCTTTTGACTGACATTCAAAATCTCAATGTTATTCTCGGTTTGTCCTAGAGTTGCTACAGAGTACGACATTAATAAAACACTCAAATTACAACCAAAGAAGCATCACGAAGTTTTTTGGGGATGAACATATAATTTATGAGCCACTTTGACGAGAATGACACCTCAGATAGCACCTTTATCTCTATACTCTTCACCATGCCAACAAAATCTGATTAAATTTCAGAAATTAAATTCGTACTAGCCCCACTACACAACATGTCTTTATTAGCATCAGAGTTGGTTGTTGGTACGTTTTAGTAACGTAAAATTGGAAGAAACACAAGGGCTATTAGAGACGAACCTTATAAATTTGTCAAGTGACGAGGACGACATCTGAGCTGGCCTCACTTTCTCTTAACTTCCACAAAAGCAAATAGCAGACTTTGAACCACAACAGATTTAACGTGCATCAGTCCCGAATGTACAGTTATATCATAATGGTGGGTAGTATTAACCGTTAATATGCTTGCCAATTATCCGCACATGCGTGTTGAGTTTCGTGATAATCTAGGTGAATATATAAAATGCGTTGATGTTGTGGTATAATTGTTGTAGTTAGAACAATTGACTGACACGTGCCCTGTAGTGGAATTTTAGTGTTTTTAAATAAGTATGTACATATTTCTTTTTTTCTCTTATGCAGTTTCTTTCTGTAACTTTAAAATTCGCATATGAAAACTGAATACCTCGAACTTTGAAATATTACCTTAATGAAATCATAACTAGTTCATTTATTTGTTAAAAATATAAGAATGTGAATAATTTCGACAATATTTTCAATATCCCTTTTCAAGAGAATTGACTTACATTAATTAATACATTGGAATTAATTTCTTACCTTAAAATTGAGTTTTGGTTGTAAGATATATTCTACATTTTCCAACTAAGAGACATCATTTATTTAACTATTTGACATTTCTATAATTGTATAAAATATGTGCTACCATCCTAGTTTCTTAAGTGAGATATTTTTTTTATCATTTTCTTTACCCCTCGTACATTCCTCGTTCTGAGTTTCTGAAGAAAACCTTCATACGGCAACCGTCGCGTTGCTAGAAGTGTATTAGTGGTTTTCGTAGCGTTTGCATACGTAATTGCCGCAGCAATTTCATAACAAAGTGTCGGTGTGTGATTTTTAATTACGCACTTTTAAACCACAAGTTCATGTCTTCCAACGAGAACATCTTCAGCTGCGAGACAGCGACCATGATCAATTGGCTGCCGTGTTCACGTACGTATTAAATATTGATCCTAGGAATCTGAAGTAGTCAATCTCTAAACGTTTAAAAACAAATATGTATTAAAATGTATAGGACACTAATTATTTGTAATCTGGAGAAGATGTTCATCACCATTAAGAGCTTCAGAATTTTTAGCCTTAGCGTAAATATGTTTTAGTAGCTGTTAGTAGTACGAATTTAATGCAACCAAAATGTAATCAATATATAAAGAAAGCTTGCATCTTTCCTGTATCTGCAGTTTAGTAAATACTTCAGAACAATATTTAACTATGTAAAATTTCCTTGCAGGTATCTGTGCACAAAGAGAACATGCTCGGATATATCTCCTTTGTTTTTTTAGTACTCTTTATCGTCCTGTTTTGTAGAAATGCGTAATGTTGTTCTTCTAGCTGAGAGATTTTTAAGTATTCTATTTGCATGCGTATTTCTCGGTTTGTCAGCAAAATATTACTTGCTCTGCGTTTAATTATTTAACTTTGTCAAGAGACTAGCTCCAAGTTGATGAGATATTGTACGATATGTGAACTTTACAAACGGCTGGTAAGTAAGCTTGTATAAGTTCGGAGGTGTGTCTATCAACATGAAACAAGATCAATTTTACGTCGTTTACATTTTATTTGCTATGTCGATGCCTTTTACGAAAGAATTGTATTCAAATCTTAATAAATTTATATTTCTTGGCAATGAATTCTTAAATTTCGTGCACACAAATTACAATAAATGGAAAAACAATTTTTCGTTGTATTTCTGATTACATTTTTACGTCGCTCCGATATCCAACTCGATTGCAATTGATTAGGTAATTCGTAGCCTCTTTTCCAGCGACTAGAACCATACCTGAGGGGGCATCTCTCTGTGCCTTCTACAACGTGCCAACAGGATAAGTTGAAACCTCAAGTATACTTGAAATACTTCACCCACGCTACAATTTAGGGACTTTAACAAATGTAATGGTCAAACTCTTTTCGACGCAAATAACTTCGTCCGCAATCATGACCACTAGGCTACTGAATCGTAGATTTTCCCTTACGTCATGAAACTGTAGTCATCTTGAAATGGTAGATGACAGACTAATTTCTGTTCATGTACATATTAGTTACAAAATTGTTCTCATGTAGATTATTTCAATGATTTCTCTTTATCAGATTCTACGCCGTAGTAGAGAATGCATAGCCAGCTATTTTCATATGGAGCTAAATATAAGCCATTTGTACTAAATATTAAAGTAATTGTTACTAGAGTAATTGCGTACAAAATTTAATTTGGCTTAAAATATGCATGTGTTGTGGCTTATGTTGGTAGAATAAATGATTATTTCAGATGCTGTACAATGGACGAACACGAAAGCCCAATTAACATAGTTATAAATGGCCGTCGAGTTATTGGTTCCTTCCAGTCCTGATATCACTTACCCACTTTCAGGAGAGAATTAATCGCTTTGAATGCTAATCCCAGACCCGCATTGGCCTAGTGGTCATGGTATGGGATTCACCAAGGCGGGTTATAGCCGGGCACCCTGCCACTTGGGATTATATCAGGGGACCTCCCTTCTTCAGGTAAGTACGGGCATCATGACCCCGAGGTCCCTTAGTGATCTTACTTTCCCATAAGGTTTACTGTCTTTGGTATACACGGGTGACGCACTCCCGGGATACCCTAGAGTTCCTTCTCTATTTTCGACCTTCTTCTTGTCAACCATTTTTACCTTTTTTTTTCAACTTCACGTCTAGACCACAGTTTAATCTTGTTTTGGCGCAGCATAGCCATATCAGTCTCTTGCGCCAATAAACTTTACATTCACTCACTCACTCATTCGCCAAGGCGGGTTTCATCGAATCGAGGTTTCGAGCCTTTATACAACTAAATGCGTGCAATTACCCAGGATTATGCATGTTTAATGAATCGAGGCTCAAAGAACTCCCGTTCGCGTAGTGTAGAGGTCGCGGTAGCCTAGTGGTGAAGGTTCAAGATTCTTGGCTGGCGGTTTTCGTTGAGTCGCGGTTTCGATCCTTGTTTGCCAAAGACCCGCCGTGTAGCCGGAATGATGCACGTTAAATTTGTCGAGCCTCAAAGTCCTCACATTGGTGTAGTGGATGTTTGGAGAGGGCATGCCAGCTCGTGTGTCGTCCTCGTCAGTCCTCTGGTGTCGTGTTGCTTCTAGTGCGACATTAATAAAAACTAAACTGTTGGAGATGGACCTCTTAATTATAAATCTCTTGGAAAAGAATGACACCTTGGTGGGATCCTATATCTCTATACACTTCACCAGGCCAAGGAAAGGATTTTTAGATTTGGCTAACATAAGTTGCAATAGTTTTACAACACAATGTGTTTTGATAGGCTTAAAGACTCGAACCAACATCTTGATGGAAAACACGTATACCTCAAGTTCGAGAACTTACAATCGGAACATCGATTACTATGATCAATATACTATGCTGACAGCAGAAATTATTTTCTTTCAAAACCGTATATCGCGAAGCTATGAGAAATTTCAAATCTTCGCCAAAAGAGTGATATTATAATCGTGGATTGTATTAAGCAATCTTAAGCTCGTAAGCCTACCCACTCAGGCGTGTTAGTGTTCGGGATTATTTAGGTTACTATATAAAATGTTTTACTGTAGTGGTAAAAGTATTAGAGTCAGAACCATTTACTAACGTGCCTTGTAGTGCGATATTTGCGTTTTTAAATAAGTGCATGCTTTTTTTTCATGGAAAGTTTCTAATTTTAGGGGTAATATTTGGAAACTGAAATTTTGGAAGTGTTACATAAATTTCCATGGCTTAAATTTAATAACTGCTTAAATATTCTAAAAAAAATCCCGATTGTGGTTATTTTGGATAAATTTTTCATTAATAGGGATTCCCTTTGTAGTTTTTTAAATTGTTTTTTTAGAATGCAATGAAATTTTTGCTTGTTATAATGATTTTACGATATTTTGGGTTAAAATATATTTTTCTAATTTTCCTAACTAGAAACATTAAGTATGGAAATGATTGGTATTCTACCTGTGCATTGGAAGATGATATATAACTGGTATCATTCTAGTCCATTAAGGATCAGTGTGGTGACAACCGGGAATGATAGAATAGTCTCACTATAGCTCATGAACGTCGTAAGAGGCGACTAAAAAGGGTACCCAGGTTCTAGGGTATAGCCGAATACCCTGCCCTTGGGGGGGATTATATCAGGGGACCTCGGCGACTTGTCTTCATCAGGTGAGTATGGGCATCATGACCCCGAGGTATCTTAGTGATCTTTTTCTTTCCCATGGGGGGGTTTACTGTCTTTTGATAACACGGGTGACGAACTCCTGGGATACACTAGCGATCTTTTTCTACTTCCGATCCTCCTTGTCAACCACTTCATCAACTTCACGTCTAGACCACAGTTTAACCTTACCTGACTCTTGCGCCAATAAACTTTACCACTCTAGTCTCTTAAGAATAAATTTCAAGTGTTAACCCATCACCAGTAGCCCGTTGTAAGTTTTTAGAAAGGTATCCTTTTCAAATAAGGCTTTAACAAGACAATGGTTACATGTCTTAAGGTGTATTAGTAGCCTTCGTGACAGTATTATATGAAATTGACATTTTACTAGTGAGAAACGGAGTTTAGTTGAGGGATTTCTTATTAACTATGCAGTGAGTAGCAATATGTTGGCTATTTGTTAGGGAACTAGTGATTTTTGAGGCTCTGTCAAGTGATTAGGGTGACCTATGATGTGGCACTTCCTTCACGTTTCCTTACCACACCAAAGGCATTGCATGTGACTTTAACTAGATTTAACGTGCTTCCGCCTCCTTCAAAGGGGTATCAAGGGATTGTCTTCAAGGCTCGATTACCCGCAGTCTAGAAAAAGGATTTATTATTTACGGCTTCAATATTCTGTACGATAGATTAGAAATTTGAAATTGTCTGTTTTGGCACGGTTGCTCGAATTTAATCCAAAAAAGTGTAACTAATTTATTTAAGAAGTCTTAGTTTTTTTTTTTTAAATCCAGTCCAGTAAATATTTTATTAGACCCATTTTTAATTTTTGTAATATTTTTCTTGCAGGTAAGTGAACAGAAATACAGCATGCTGGGATTCTTTTTCAAATTCATCTGTGCCTTGTTTTTATTACTAGGTGTCTTCTATTGTTTAATAGGAGATCATAACACATTTAATCTTGATCAATTGTTATCATTGATATGCTTCGTATCCATAGCTCTTGGTGTCTTATTCTGCTACATGTACGACATAATATGCGTCCTGGATTTCTTTATAAAATTCTTCTGTGTCATGTTTTTCCTACTAGGCGTCTTCTATTGTTATACCAACTTCTATTGTTATAACTCATTTACTCTTGATCAATTGTTATATTGATATACTTCGCATGCATAGCTCTCGGTGTGTCACTCTGCTACATATACGACATTATAAGCGCTACTGTATATCTTATAGATACTGGCGAATCTGTTTTTTGAATGGCGTTCAAATTGGGAACTGCACGTGATCATACTGAAGACGCAAATTTATCAGCCTTCTGATATGTTCGGAGGTGTGTCATAAAACATGAACTAAAATGAATTTTAAATTGTTTTATTTTTAACTTGTTATTTTAATTGTCTGGTTTTTAATTCCTGTGACGTAGTATTTTAAAAGAGAATTGTAATGCAATGTTAATAAAAGATATTACTCTTTAAGCAATACTTTTTCTTTTCAGACTCTGAACATACTAATTAAGGTATAAATTTTTTAATTTGACTTGTTTTTATATTAATGCCACACTGAGATAGAAAACGAGAACTGTTGGTGACTTACATCGTGATTCTGAACCTTGATTCATTGACGAGGACCACATCTGAGCAGACGACTACCTTTCCAAACTTGCACCCTACGCTTAGATATAGCTTGAAACCTCAACCATATTTATAACTCATCAATATTTGTTGCTCATGGGATAGTTATAAGCACCAGGGCTCAAACCCACAACTGGACACAAACAACGCCGTTCGCAAACAGGGCCGCGGTAGCCTAGTGGTCAAGGTCGTGGACTAGCGACCGGCGGTTTTCGTTCAGTCGTGGGTTCGATCCTTGGCCGCCAAAGACCCGCCGTGTAGCCGGGGCTGATGCACGTTAAATCTGTTCGGGGCCCAAGACCCGTGTGGTGACCGGGGATGACAGAATAGTCTCACTGTAGCTCATGCATGTCGTAAAAGGCGACTAAAATGGGTACCCAGCGTCTGGGGGTATAGCCGGGCACCCTGCCCCTGGGGATTATATCAGGGGACCTCAGGGACTTGCCTTCTTCAGGTAAGTATGGGCATCATGACCCCGAGGTACCCTAGTGATCTTTCTTTCCCATGGGGTTTACTGTCTTTGGTAAACACGGGTGACGCACTCCCGGGATACCCTAGCGTTCCTTCTCTATTTTCGACCCTCCTTCTTGTCAACCATTTTTACCTTTTTTCGACTTCACGTCTAGACCACAGTTTAATCTTGTTTGGCGCAGCATAGCCATATCTGGCTCTTGCGCCAATAAACTTTACAATCACTCACTCACTCACTGTTCGGGGCCCAAAGTCTTCCCGTTGGCGTGGTATGCATGTTAGGAGAGGGGGGGTGCCAGCTCAGGTGTCGTCCTCGTCACTTGACCGTGGTTCAAAATTACGAGGTCCGTCGCCAATAGCCCTCGTGTTGCCTCTAGTGCGACGTTAATAAAAACTAAAACTAAGCTGTTCGCAAGCATGACCACAAGGCTACCATGACCGTGAAATTTATTCGCTTGTTGATACTTCAGTAAATTTAGTTAGGGAGGTTATTATTTTAGATTTCATTTTCATTTGACCGAGATTAAAATTTACGAGTCCCGTCTCCAATAGCTCTCGTACTGCGTCTCAGTATGGCAAAAGTGTTACAAAGGAGCAACACAAATATATTAGTGATAAATCCCGTAATTAGGAACCTCATAGACGAGGATTACACCTGAGGTGGCCTGCCTCTCTCTAAGCTCCACACCATGCTAATAGAAGGATTTTAAGCTTTTAAATATGCCGAAAACCCACCGTGTAGACTGGGCTCATGCACGTTAAATCTGTTCGGGTCCGAAAGTCCACCCGTTGGTGTGGTGTGGATGTTAGGAGAGGTGGTGCCAGCTCGGGTGTCGTCCTCGTCACTTGACCGTGGTTCAAAATTACGAGGTCCGTCATCAATAGCCCTCTTGTTGCTTCTAGTGCGATGTTAATAAAAACAAAAAAACTAAGCTTTAAATATTTAAGTTGCACTAGACCCATTCCACGATGTGGTTTACTGGCATGAAGCTACAAACACGAACTTCACAGAAACAACGTCGCCCCTAATATTGCGAACATGATCAACAAGCTACTACGCTTACTGTATTGTACTCATTGTAAAAATTGTTTCTTCCGGAAATCATATCGGAAGAAGCTATGAAAAATCTTGAAACTCTGTCTAATCTGTAGAAACAAAATTGCAGTTGTATTAACCATTCTTAGTCTACACATGCGTATTGCAGTTCATGATGATTTAAGTGACTATATAAGACCAGCATTTTTGTGTTAATTTTTCGGTTTGAACAAGTGACTAATGTATCCTGTAGTAGAATATTTAATTTTTTAATAGGTATTTTCTCTCTAGGATAGTATATTCTTGTAATTTTAGAAATCACATTTGTAAACTGAAATCCTCGATATCTGCTATATTAACTCATTAGGACTGAAAATGAATAATATTTTAAGAATTCGTTAAAAATACCCAGTTGTAATTATTTTTGAAAATATGTTTAATTATATGATCACTTTTAAAGCTTTTTAAATTACATTTAAGTATGAAATGGATAGTTAACGTTAGTTATCTTGAAACGGGATCTATTGTTGTAAGCTATATTCTAGATTTCCCAATAAAAAGAAATTATGATTGAAACTGTTTTTTCTATCCGTGTATTAGAATAAAGTGAAATGTCTGGTGTCGTCCTACTTTGTTGGTGAGAATTTCCACTGGCAAAGCCCGTCGGATTCAGTCTTTGTAAGTTTCTAAAGAGGTATTTTTTCCCATATAACACATGGATCAATAAGTCCCGAGACTGTGCGGTCTTAACTTTGACACGTTTCAAGCAAAGGTTAGTACTCTAGAAAGACTTGGTTACTGGTTTACTACGAGCGCCATCTCTGGGTTAGTCTCGAGACTTATTGATCCATGTGTTACTTTGAAGGTAATTGTCGCGCCTTTATGGGTGTATTACAGGTATTTGTAAATATACTCAAAAGGTTGACTTCTTACTGTTACAAAACAAGGCGTGAGTGAGTGGTTTTTATTAACTTCTCACTGAGAAGTAATGCGTTGTCTATTTTTAAGGTCCTAGTGATTTTGAGGCTAGGTCAAGTGACTTGTACGAGACACGAGCTGCCAACTCCATATTAAGACTTCCAAAAAAGGCTAAAGGAAGGACATGGGATCTCAATTAGATATAAAATGCATCGGCCTCACTACTAGGAGGTTTTTAGCGGCATCAAGGCTAGAGTCCCCGATTCGGCAAGAGCACACCCAGTTGTGAACCCTCGACCATTATCACTTGGCAACCGCATACGCGTACGGATTAAGAAAAAATTGCGTTATTCAAACACGATATTAGATCTAATTAAAATACTAGAAATATTTTTAAATTTTGTATATAATGCAATGATTATCCGCTGTCTGCAGAAGTGATTCCTGACCAAGTAGATCTTCAAAATCTTTATTAATAGCTTAGAAAAGTGCAATTACTTTTTGGTGGTGTTTGTTGCTTGCATTTAACGCAAATAAAAACTTAATTAACTTAAGTAAATCCAAATATTTCTTGTATTTCTAGTTCAGGAAACAGGAAATATTTAATTAACACATCGATCAATAACTCCCGAGTCTACCATTGAAAATAACATTTTTTTTGCAAAATTTTTTTTTATTCATCAACATAACACCTTTTGTTAATCACCTTTTAGGGTGATACAATCGTTCCAACGCTTTTCCAAATCTTTTTTTTTTTCCCCCCTTCAATTTTTTTTTTTTTTTTTTTTTA
>BMAW01045954.1:182214-192919 GCA_019974015.1 Nephila pilipes
TTTCGACCAAGGTTAAGAACTGCATTTTCAATTTCTTCATTTAAATTTTGACGTCTTTTGCTTCCTTAATTCTTGTGACGTTTACATATATATATATATATATGTAAACGAATAATTCAAATACAGTAGAATTTTTAGATCTCGATTTGCAAATAATTGACAATAGACTTATTAGTAATATTTTTGATAAAAGAGAGAGATTCGAATTCCATGTAATTAAAATACCTTTTTGGAACAGTAACCTACACAGATCCATTTATAGGAATATTTTATTGGGCTTTTTATTACGTAATAACAAATTAACCACGCATAAAATAGCCAAATTTAATAACATTAAAAAATTCTTCAACAACTGTTTGGATCATTATTATCCAATAAATTTCTTAAATACTTATATACATCACAGATATATTAAACATCTTTGCGAATCATGATCCAATTTCAAATCCACCACACAATAGGTCCACAAAGTCGGCTTGTTAGTGGTCTAGCCGTGAAGAATTTATTTATTTACATTTACACAGCTTACATTTTTACTCACTCTCTGGACCGTTATACTCCTTCACCATACTACTTATTACCAACCAATTGTTTGCATCTTTTTACATTTTATTACCAATCAAACAATGACTAAAATCTTTTTTCAATTTATATGGTGATGACGTGTTATATTTTTTCATTTTGAGTATGTGATATACATCTTGAAGCTTAAAGAAAATTCCGTCTTACTACTCACATATTTGAATCTTCATTTCTTTGAATTTTGTAAGTAATTTTTATATTTTGATTTGTTGATAATTTTTAGAATGATAGATTTTATTTTGTAAATTTTATCGTTGAAATTTTTTTTTGCATTTTTTAATCTTTGAACTCTTTTGTAATTTGGATTTCCCAATTCAGCCTACAAGGAATTATAGATTTTATTTTTGTGGATTTTATCGCTGAATTTGTTTGCATCTTTTAATCATGAACTCTTTTGCAATTTGGATTTCCTAATTCAGCCTACCAAGTCGCAAAGGGGGAAGGTTGGTACCATTGAACTAGTTTAACCCCGCTTAATCGGTCCTCAGCCCGATATTGCTTTTTGACTTGCTGGGTTCCATATTTTCATTTATTTTTCTTTCATTGTTACATTTCTTTCTGGTTTTTTGTCTTTTTAAGTGTTTTAAATTATTTTTTCATAGATTTTCAGTATATATATATATATATATATATATGGAAAGTTATAGTTGATTTCCATACGCTTTGGTCTAATGTGATCACTAATTCTGTCTTTCCAAACAAATCTCTTCCTGCTCGCATAAAGACATATCTTCAAACTCTTTTCAACCTGTTTCAACAACACCATGAAATTGGTGCTGAATTACCCGAGCGAAAAATGCCGTGGCATAATATATTTGACAGCTGCCTTTCCTTCATACATTACTTAAGATTTCCTTCACTTTATGTTCGTTTTCTCTTTTCGTTATTATTCCATTTTGTGCTTGCTACTAGTTTTTTTGCCTGTTAACGGAAGAGTAGATAGAGAAGCTAGTTCATATTTCGTTTTTATTTACATTTTTTTCTGTGCATTCTTTATCTCTTAACATTCGTATTGGAAAACGTGTCAAAGGATTGGAGGAGAAAATGCTAGATTCTTGAGTTAATTGCTTCTGAAGAAAAAGGGAGAAGATGGTTAAAAAATGAGAGAATATTAGGAAGAATTGTTCCTTTATTTTTCCCAAGAAATAGTGTGCCATTACAATAAAATTTTCTAAGATTATATTTTTTTTAAAATCGTTAGTCCCAGAGATTACTTTGGTACATATATGTAGAAGTTTAATGATTCAATTATTTTATGGCTGTTCCTTAATTATTAAGGAGTATCGAAAGTATATTTATGTTCTATTCGAAAAAAATTATTTTAATAAATCTAGTTTATATTCTGTATGTTTCTCAATTTCATTTTGTTGAATAGAATCTTGAATGAATCAATTCCAAGTAAAATATACTGCGATCGATACTCATTATTTTGATTGATTAGAAGAGAGCCATTGTGCTTATTTTAAAATTTAAATACCAAATGTACCCTTAAATAAATAAAAAACAAACAAACACATAACTATTTCATGTTGTTAGTGAGCTTATCCATAATAAATTTATATAACACATCGATCAATAACTCCCGAGTCTAACATTGAAAACAACATTTTTTTTTGCAAAAATTTTTTTTTATTCATCAACATAACACCTTTTGTTAATCACCTTTTAGGGTGATACAATCGTTCCAACGCTTTTCCAAATCTTTTTTTTTTTTTTTTATTTAAAAATTTTTTTTTTTTTTTTCTTTTTTTTAGCAAGAAATGTTTTTTGTTGCGAGTAAATAGCGATAAACAGCTTTCTGAATCATCGACTCGTTGCTGTTTTTGTTCCATCGAAAGCAATCGCGGCACCCACTTGGAAAAAACCTTTTTCACTTCACTTCAAAAAACCTTTTTCCTGGTCCGTTCGACTTAAAATTTTGACACGTTTCAAGCAAAGGTTAGTACTGTAGAAAGACCTGGTTACTGGTTTACTACGAGCGCCATCTCTGGGTTAGTCTCGGGAGTTATTGATCGATGTGTTAATCATTACACTAATCACATGACTTTTTCCAGTATATTATGCTAATTTCGAGATAAAACTTCCACAATATTTTGTTTAAAAGTACTAACGTCGCAATCAACAATTACCCTAAAAAAGAAATTTTGATCAATACTATCATGAAACAATCAATTATTCTCAGGCATTATATATGTTGCTATCCGAATTCCATTCATTAACATTAGGCATCAAAACATGTCTTTCCCCCGCATTTAATAGACATGTTAGTAATTTTCTCGTGCAACTTATAATAAACTATAAATTTTAAGATTGTTCATTTAAGAGTTTTACAAAAAGCCATTGATTTCAGCTACAGATTTCATTGGTAGGGTACATTGTTGATACCATTATGCACGTCCATCTGTTATACCGCACCGAAGTAAATTCAGTACTGATTCACAAGTTAAATTTGTTTTGAAAATTGTTCTTATTTTAAATTCAAACTTAATTGCTTGAGGTATTTCCGTCATTGCGTGTCTGGGTTTTAAAATCTGTGAGATCTGTATTCTTAATTATTTTTTAAAATATAGTTTGTTAATGAGATTAGTTTTGTAATTATTTCTAGATTAACCCAACCTAACAGTCTAAAGCCGGTTACAATTTTAAATATATAATTTTCTAACTCATCCAATTATGTTTAAATGTTTGGCTTTGTACATTTTCAATAATTATATTTTTGTTTTAAAATATATACATATATATATATTCATTAAACTTATTTTCTTTTGAATTTTATATGATTTTTCAATTCTTTTTCTAATTTGAATAATGTAAACTCATTGTCAAAAAAATTAGCGCTCCAAGAAATTATTGCAGAATCGTAACGAAACTTGGCATGAAGGTACATATCGAAGAGATATACAAATTATTAGAAATGCAGCATGATTGCGCATTATGTATAGCCGATAGAGGGCGTTTAACGTCGTTTTCCGTGGAGTATGAAACAGGTAACCAAAGCTTGTTTGAATGTGCTGGATCGTTTACAAAAGAAGAGCTGAGCTAGACATGCCATTACGCCATTTACGTAGACAGTATGAGCAGCTGTCGCAGTTTGAGACGAGGCGGAATCATCGGCATTATGGAAGCTGGGTGGTCAGTTAAGTGAGTAACTCGTCAATTAGGCCACTCAGATTGTGTTGTGAGGAGGTGTTGGTACCAGTGGATCCGAGAGATGTCATTTACTCGAAGACTAGGCTCAGGACGCCCTCGATAGACCAGTCGTCGAAAAGACCGCCACATCGTAAGAAATGCACGCGTACAGTCAACTGCTTCATCGGCCGTCATCCAGACACCGGTAGCACCTTCACTGGGGGCCTGTGTCTTTTCGAACCATACGAAGGCTCCTGTCTGAAGAACATTTGGGATCGCGGCGCCCATTACGTGTGCTGCCCTTGACGCCTGCCCATCAACGCCTCCGTTAGGAGTGGTGCCGCGCACGACGAAACTGGACTGCAGCGGAATGGAACTAGGTCGTCTTTAGCGACGAATCCAGATTCTATTTCAGCAGTGATGACAATCGTGTTCGTGTATGGAGACCCTGTGGTGAACGCCTTAATTCTGCCCTTGCTTTACAGCGACACTCCACTCCCACAGCTGGTATGATGGTATGGGGTGTCATTGCCTAAAATACACGGTCTCTACTTGTATTGATCCGTGGCACCAAGACAGCCCAGTGGTAGTTATGTCCATGACATCTTGCAACCACGTGTGTTGCCACTCATGCAACGGCTCCCAGGAGCCATTTGTCAACAAGACAATGCTCGGCCTCACACGGCAAGGGTGTCAGAAGACGGTCTCCGCATTGTTACTACCCTTCCCTGACCTGCCCGATCCTCAGATTTGTCTCTAATCGAGCATATCTGGGATCATTGGGCATCTCACGAGTTTGAACGAACTAGAGGCAATGTTAGAGCAAATATGGAACGAAATGTCTCAAGACATCATACAGAACTTGTATGCATCAATGTCCGATCGTATCGCATCCTGCATTCACGCTACAGAGGGTTCAACAGGGTATTAATTTTTTTTCTTCTTCTCTGAAATAAATGATCCTTTTTCTTTGATTACCTAATCATTTACTTATATCAAAGGAGTCATTACGTATGTAAAATTTCGTTTCATTTTGACGACTCTTTCTTGGTGCGCTAATTTTTTTGTCCATGAGCGTATTTTCAGTTACCTTTATGTTTGTAATTTTTTCTGACTATTTTATGATTTGGTATATGTCATCGCCTTATCCAGTTTCTTCTTTCGCAGTTGTGATTTTTTGCGTATTGTTAAAATGCTAGAAGTTTAACACATGGATCAATAAGTCCCGAGACTGTGCGGTCGTTTTTTTGCGATTTCCTCCTTCAAACGCACCAGCAAGTCAATATAATAATCACTGTTGATCGATTTACCTTTTTCGAGGTAGTCAATGAAAATCACGCCATGCGTATCCCAATAAAACTGACGCCATGACTTTGCCAGCTGACTGCTGCGTTTTCGGACGCTTCGGACGGCTTTCGCCAGCTGTGCGCCACTGCCGCTTCGACTCTGGAGTGTAGTGATGTATCCATGTTTCGTCCATGGTCACGTAACGACGCAAGAAATCTTTTTTGTTGCGAATAAATAGCGATAAACAGCTTTCTGAATCATCGACTCGTTGCTGTTTTTGTTCCATCGAAAGCAATCGCGGGACCCACTTGGAAAAAACCTTTTTCATGCTCAATTTTTCATGAAGGATAGTAAATACACTTCCATGTGATATCTGTGTCATCTCAGCAATCTCACGGAGCTTCACTTTACGATCTTTCATTATAATTTTTGTCACTTCACTCACATTTTCCGGTGTAACGGCTTCCACAGGTCTACCCGAGCGTTCCGCGTCATTTGTGTCCTGTACGACCACGTTTAAACTCGGCAAACCACCGACAAATCGTTGCTTTTGATGGACAAGAGTCCGGGGTAACATTTTTCAATCCATTGTTTCGCTTGCACGGTGATTTTACCCATTAAAAAACAATGTTTTATCAGAACACGAAACTCGGTTTTTTCCATTTTTTAAACAAACTACAAAACGACTTTACTCCAACCTCGATAACTCAGCTGTTTCTGGTCCGATCGACTTAAAATTTTGACACGTTTCAAGCAAAGGTTAGTACTCTAGAAAGACTTGGTTACTGGTTTACTACGAGAGCCATCTCTGGGTTAGTCTCGGAACTTATTGATCCATTTGTTAATTGTTGAAGATGCTGCCTGTTTTAATTGTGATTTAAGTGTTTTTAATGTTCATTTAAATAAATTTCAATTTATATGTATATACACTGCTGGTCCTTTCTGGGGCTGCAAGTTTATTGTCTAACAGTATATATATATATATATATATATATATATATATATATATATATATATATAATACATGTTTATGTGCTTACTTATGATAAAATTGATTCGAAATCAGTATTTTTTTTTTAAATTAACAGTTAAAAGTAAATGATGTGTACCAGCTGTAATTATTTATTGTAGAGTATATTGAAAAATCATGTTAAATTAGAAACATTAAGTCAAATTTTATCCTGACAGAGAAGTAATTCGTGTTTCAAGTATTGGATAAATTAAGGTTATAAACGCCTTTCACTTTCAAGAAAGGAATTTCTTGGAAAAAACAAATGAAATATTTTAGACATGGTTGGTATCGTTCTCGCATTATTCTTTTCCTACATTATTTAATTTAATTTGCTCTAAATATTCATTCTTATACTGTTTATTTTCTTAAACTTTGTACAGTGTTTCAATTTCATAAGATTTTTTCTTTTTTTTGTTTATAACTTGTGCCTTACACAATTTATTACATGCATTTCTTATAGACTTGTATTTCATTTATTATATTATTTTATTATTATTTTTTTAGTCTTGAAGTACAGATATATATATATATATATATATATATATATATATATATATATATATATTGCTATACATTACAATTGGAAAATAATTTAACTTGTTGCTTCGAAATGTAGTATGTCATAATTATTCAAGATATTTGATAGAAAAGACTTGTGTATCTCATAAATTTGTATACAATGATAATTAAATAGGTTTCAATATGCTTTAGGCTGCATTTGGTTCTTATAATCAAAACATTTTGAATGATCTTCTTTCAAACTGATAATTTTAATTGGTGTAGCATTAATAAATAAATCCATTTAAAGTTAAATAGTAACACGGGCTATTTTGTACCTTCCTTCAACTGACATCTAGGTTTACTTACTGATTTTTATATTCCAAATTCAAACTCCCTTCCAACCAAATGAAACGTAATTTCGCACATAGGAATAATATTAGAAGTATATAAAAGCGACGGAGTAATGAAAATTAGATTTTTTATTGTCTGATTATTGATCGAATAGCTAGATCACTAGGGAAAATATCAGTGAAATTAAAAGAGATTAGTCGATGTGTGTTGACATGTGTGAATATAAAAAGATAGTTATTGAAAACGAATATGGGATCTCTCGGCGTGAGTAAAAGCTAATGAAAAGTTTAGATCTCTAGTTGTCATGTAAACGCATTCACTGGTAATACTGATCTTTAATACTGCCGTTAGAATACATTATAAATGCGTTGAGGTAGAGACTTCATTGAGATTCAATATTACAAGGTCCGTCACTAATAGCCCTCGTGTTTCTTCCATTGCGACGTTAATAAAAACAATATATCCTCTTCACTTGGTTGTTTAAATAAGTGATTCTATTTTAGACCATATAATGGAAATTGAATTAAGCGATAATCAGCAGAAGATACATAATCACTAAGTTTTCTTTAAAATGAAGACATATTAGATTAATTTCCAACACCATATTACTATAATTTTTCTAGAGATTTTCATACTTTACTATAGTTTTAAAATATGATCACAAAAATTGAGTTATCTTAATACTTCTGATACAGAAGATTCGATTACGTTTTCCCATTATTTTTCACACTTAAAGTTTAAAAAAGTGTATATAACACGCGAATCATAAAGTTTATTATTTATAGTTGTTGTGAAACAAATTAGCTTCGAGAAAAATTTTACTCCTAAAATGTTAGTCATTTTTAAATACATTTCATTTTTAAATATATTGCATTTTTAATTAATTCATTCCTAAAGAAAAAAAATTAAGGAAATGTGAACATATATTCCTACCTAAATGGGAATTTTAAACCAGTACCAACTTTAATTACCAAATTAGCTTTTAGTATTTACAAAAAAATAAAGAATGCATAAGAAAATTTCATTTGCAATTTTTTGTATATAAATTTCAATAATTGATATCTGCGCTATTTATAAGAAATATCAAATTTTCTTAAATAATAGAAATAGCCCAAAGTGATTTTTTCATTTTTAATCAAGGTATTTCACGTTGTTTCTATTTTAACGGCTTAATAGTCAATCTTCATTTATTTTACCTTTAAATTATTATCATATAATCGAAAAGTATTTTAAATAGACTAGAAAAGAGTAATCAAAAAGATTTTTTTGAACAGTAAATTCTTTTTCACACTTTCGCAAAAGACGAAAATCATTATATCGTCGACAAAATTGACAGAACGGGGACCTTTGTCCAGATTTATAAATAAAAGCTAAGTAGATAAAGTCACTTCCCAAAGCTTTAAGCTGAAATTCTCATCCAATAAGCATTTAATAGTCTTTCCTAATGGTAAAACTTTCCCAATTTTAGATCCTTTTTCTGTTTTTATTATTTCTTTTGAACAGCTACAACAGGAACTTTCAATACCACCTTGCGTCAAACTATAGAAAGGCTTGACAAACGTAGAAAATAATATAGTTTCATTACCTTTATTGTCTTGGTCTCCGTACAAATGAAAGAAAAAAATTGTGAACAAGACAAATGGGATATCATCCCTTTTTTTTAGAGCAAGTTCAATCTCTGTTTTGAAATAAACAAAATCCCCCTTAGCAATATCTGTTCTTAAAATTATTCGGTAAAATTTGACTGGTCAATCCTATATAAAAGGTCTAATCGGTCTTCCCATGATCAATTTAGCGTGCAAAAATAACCACTGGTGTTTTCCATGAGATAATAATAACCTTAGAATTCCTTGCATCGTCCGGCTTTAAAATATTTAGAAGTCTCATATTTCTTTAGGGTTTGAAGCTGTAGAATATTAGAAATAAACAACATGATATTTTTAATATATGGTCGCACCCCATCAACTAGCGGTTTATTAACTCGCGAGTCTACTTAACGCATGCTCTTATAATGGATGCTTCTTTATAAGTTCAAGCTTAATCTTTTTTGTCTGGTGATATCGATACTTCCAATCAAAAGCAGACATTAATACCATTTTTTATTTCTTTTTTACAAATCACGGGATAAAAACGCTATGTCATTATAATTTGCAAAAGCAAATTTTTAGTCCGAATGATAGAATTTATATAGAAATAAGGGAAAGAAATATCAAATGTACTTGCCACCTAAAATGAGCAAAACATAGGAACAAGGTTAGAGTTCTAGGCTTTTTCAGAGTCAGAAACCAGAAGACTTCTGATTTCAAATGCAGACGGTATATTTTTTCACATATGAAAGGAGATAGAAAGAAGGATAAAATTTTATCAAATAAGTGAGGAGATAAACAAAAGTTTACATTTGCGATGCATGGTTACAAAATTTGGGGCAAAATGAGCATGGACCGGTGTAAAATTTTTACTTATACTGAGAAATTTTAAAAACTGTAATTATAATCAAAAGAAAGTGCAATGCAAAAAATAATAAAATGAAAAAACAATCTATGCAAAGTTTTACAAAGAACAAATTTACTACCCATGTTTCACTTTTTTATAATTATTATTAAATTACTCAATTAAACATAAGAATTATAGTAAACGACTAAATATCGAGAAATGGACAATAGTAAAGGTTTTAGATATTAAAATTAAAGGAAACGATAAATTATTACATTTAATATTATATCAGATAGTAAGAATAGTAAATTAGTATTAAAATCATTTGACCCCAAAACATTCCAAGAAAGAATTCAAATTAAAAAAACCTAGTTTGAAATACTCGAGGTAAAAAAAAAAAAAAAAAAAAAAAAAAAAGCTGCATCAACGCTTAAAATTCTGAGTAATGTTATTTACTTTCAGATGTATCTTCATTCCAGTTTACATATGATTTTAGGTAAAACATAAATCGATTGGAAAAAAAAATAATTAATTTTTATATTATTTCACTTCAATCGAATAAAAAAATTGTGGAAATTTATAACGACACATTTTTGAAAATTGAGTTCCTTAGTGGTGAAAGCATGTGTGAGGAATATATTGCATATATTTTATTTAATCTAATGAAATGTTCAGGAGAATTTTATTTTGTCGTATTTGTGAAAACTAATTTCGTTACTGGTGAAAGCAGTCGTCAAAAATATACGCATAAAACAAAATTAATTTTTATAAAGTGGTCAAGTACGACATTTATAGGGTATATAAAATAGTAGAAGATTAAAAGAATATATTGAAAAGTTCCCACAAAAAAAGTTGTCGCATACAGGGAAGTGGGTTACACAGAATGATGTAAATTTTACCATGTTACTTCAAATACTTTTTAATTGAGTAATGTAAAAGCCAAAATTAGGAACAGCAAGACAAGTCAACAAATATCAGAATGAAAATTATATTCACATACTAAGAAGCTATAAAATCAATTCATATAAATAAGCATATAAAGATTTAAATTACGTGATTAAAAATCTAAAAAGATTTTAAAAATATATGTCAATTAATTTACGCTTATTGGAAAAAAGCGTTTTACATGAGCTAAGTAATTACACCTATGACGGATATATTTCCTTATAAGTTATTATTACAGCAGGAGAGAGAGCGCTACAGCGTATATAAGAATACATAATACCGTGTGATTCAGGTTACAGACATGGCGACAAATATGATCATCAAATATCACTATTTTGCCGTATTAAGAAATAATTTCTTGATGCAGTTAGTTAAAAGAAGAATGTTCGAGAAGCTAGTAGAATCCTGTAGAATATTCTTTGTATGTGGTAATGTGAGATAGAGAGTGTGTATGAGTTTACTTCT
>BMAW01045956.1:0-23978 GCA_019974015.1 Nephila pilipes
TATATATATATATATATATATATATATATATATATATATAATAAAAATTGTTATTATTACTAAAATATATTATGTGATGATTTTGAAAAATCTTATTTATATTAAAATAATTTGATTGTGTCTTATGTCAAGAATATAAAAACAAGTTTTTGGATAAAAAAAAACCTTTCAGAATAACTATAGAATATTGATTAATTCTATGTCATGATATTTATCTTTCTGTGCGTGTGATAAAGAATTTTATGATTTTAAGATGTCTGGGATCATTTATTGATGTACTATTGTAGTTAAGGATTTTAAATTATTATAATAGTTCATATATAATTAAAGGAGAAATATCAAGGAAATGTATTTAGATTTAGAGGAGTATTTGTTTATTATTTTTTTTTATTATTTAAAAGCGATTTAAATTAAAAGTAATACACCAAGAAGTTTTATTTAACTCAAAACAAAGAACTGTTGTAGAAATCTATTTGTAATAATTCCAAAATATATTATATGAAAAGTACTTTTATATAAATTGTAAGAAATTTAGGGTGGAAATTATATGAATTAATTTTTAAAACTTAGAAGATCAAAAATTGTTTGTTTGTGCTACAACAATAAAAAAGGCTTTAATTAATTTCAATTTATAAACATTAGATTTTTAAAGAAAAATATTTCATCGTCTTTTTTACATATTTATATCGGTAAAGCAATTTTGAAAGGCAAAACCACATATTGGAAATTATTTTTTTAATATTTTCTAAGAAATTATAATTAATTTATCTTTTTTGTTTCTTTCTAGCTTTTTATTCTTGAACAATCATCAGAAGTCAAATTTAAAACCTTATAAAATCTGTCCACCGTCATATCGCAAAATTAAAGATCACAGTTCCAGTTATCTTTAATTTAAAAAGCAGGTGAATTTCTAAGCATTACACTGTAAAACCAAAGTGACAATGTCCTTACTTTTCAAAAACAAAGCGTTAGCATATATCGTACGGTTCTTCCGAAGACTGATAGAAATAATTACTCGATTCGTTTTGTTTCTCAAATACTGTGGGCGAGCAAAGAAACTAGCTGACATAGAAGATCCTATTTTATTGGAATCAGCTTGTAGCTTGGCAGCCAAGATTCGCAAAGGAGAGGTAAGCAAATTAGTACATGATTTTTTTTAAAAAAGATTCGAATGTTTATAGTTATTTTTTTTAAATTAGAAATTATAATATTTCTTAAATCATAAAAAAAATATTATTGAAATGTTTATCCATTTTCTAAGATTCGAGAAAAGAGGCATTTTATTTATTTTGTTGGCAGACGATAAAACTATTTCATTCAAGAACAATTGCTTCTTTATGTAAAAAGCTCAATAAAAGTATTTAAATACTGATGTGTTGAAACAAGTGTTTTTAAGTAATTATTGTACATTTTTCGAATTATCTTATTGTATCATTGTCAGTATAAAGTTTCATGATCATCGAATCTCATAATGATATTTATTTTCGGACGAAGAAATCAATTAATATGTGTCTAATTTGCGCAGTTTAGGTTTGAATGTTGTATTAAAAGCTGCTTCCGCTTCGTGACAACGAAATAACTTCTTTTAAAAATAGCGCGCACTGCTACACAAGCAAATCCAATTTTTTCCTCTTGAAAAGATTGCGCATGCGCAGTTAAAGTTTATTTCTTTCGTATTAATTATTTTCAAGGAGAGTTAAGTAAATTTATTATTTCAACTATATTCTTGACAACTTATATTTGCAGATGAAAACTGCTTCCAATGGTCGATTTTTCTACTTATTCTCATGGGTAGCGAATTTGTTTTTAGTATTTAATATATACAGCAATATTTAAGAAAAACAATAAAGAAAACACAGGAACAGTCAAGGATTTAGAATTCAAAGTTAAAATGTACATTTTCTTAAATTTCTGTTTACAATATCTTTACTAAAGAAACTAAAGTTTTTTTCTTTATTGTCTTATTTTTTTTATCGAAATATTGATTTGAGAGAATATTTTGCTCGTTTTCTTTCAGTTTATTATGTTTTTCTTTTCATATTTGACTATCCAAGTTCAAATAAAATAAACATAATATATGTTTAATTTTGGGTTAAATCCTTAAGAATATAATTTTATGAATATAATGCAAGTAAACGTAAACTAAAATAATTAAATTATAAAATTACAAAAGACTCATGAATTTCTAATTAAGACATATAATATATAGACCCAGGCATACTCATATTAGAAGTGACTAACGATAATAATTAAGCTATATTAAAATTATTCTTGTGATTAATTGAAAAATTGAACAATAAAGAATTTCTCTTTTAGTTCCTTTATGGCATCGAAACCTGAAAAAAAAATCAAATGCATTTTATTGCTTATCTTACTATTTACAACAAAAAATATGATAATAAAACTTAAATAAGTAGTTTAAGGTTTGAGTTAACATAATTTCCGATCTGTAGAATTTAAGTTTTTAGGGCTTTCATCTGTAAGTCATTTTGAATTTATGACCATGGCGTTAATCCTTTGGAATTTCTGCTTACCTCCTCCAATATAGACTTCTGTAGTTCTGCATGTGTTTGCCATTGTACTCTAAAATATGGAAAATAAAGACACATTTCTGTTTCATCAGATATTCCCAACAATTTCAGCAAGTACTTTTAATTAATTTTTAAAGTTTTGAAAATATACCGATAAATTACTGAGACAAACATAAGATATTTTCGAGAACAGATGGAAAAAATAAGTAGATTGAAACTTTATTTATTTTTAACTTTTTCGAATGTATTTCCTTGCATTCTAATGGTCCAGATTTGAATTGGTCAATAAACTCTATGGAATCAACATTAAGTTCACGAATTCGAAATTGTTTGTAGAAATGAAAGCTTAAAAATATTAAAAAGTATTCGTTAGAATAATGAAGAAAAATATTTTAAAACATTTCAAAGCTTTTAGATAATAATATTTTATTTTGTCTGTTGGAAATTCCCTCAGAAAGGCTCATCACACAAGCAATTTGTTTCTTACTTGAAATCTACAGTTATGAAAACTTCATTATTTATAATATTGTTGCTTGTATTTTAAGATAATATGTTTTTAAATACCCTATAATTCACTTAATGTTTTTTGAAGAATGAAAACTCTTACTAGATTTATTATTGGTTAAGTATAAAAAAAAATCAAAATACTATTACAAATAATTTGAATTATTTTTAGTCAAGAATAAAAATTGAAATTGAAAAATAAAAATTGAAATTAATTTAAGATTAATTTATAGAAGTATTACTATCTTCCTTTAACCTCTCTCTGTGAGATTAATAACACCATAGAAAGTTACTTATTAATGCAAACATAAGCCATACCGTTTTACTGTATACAAATTATTTGCTTCCTTTTAATTATTTATTTCGCAATGAAGCAACTTCTGATGCAGGAAGCTGACTTTTAAGAAATGATTACTTTTTATGAAAAACTTCTTTGCTATGTTTCTGGTTCATTCTCTTGTCTTGGAAACTGTAACGTGAGAATTGTTCCCAAATTTATTTAGCTTGAAATGAAAACCAATTGTTTTATTCTAGAATTTAATAAATATTTATTTCAAAAGTAATCAATAAAATTTAGACAACTGAATTCGTTACGTGGGAAAAGAACTTATAATTAAATGAAAGTTTTAATTAGTTTTATATTGTTCTGTGATGTTCAAATACAAATTAATGTCAATACTTGTTCTTAACTGAAATGTGTCGAGGAAGCCTTGTGGGTAGATGAGTTTATTCACAGGGAAGTACAAGGTATCCAGAATAAAACTGGTCTGTAAAAGTGTCTACGGAGTTACGGGGAAACATAATTTTCATAACAAAGAATAATTAGAAATTGGGAAAGACACATTTGGGAATGAGGATCAGACGCATTTATGTGAATGAAAGGAGCACGTGCTGACAAATTAAGCGATTAGCTGAAGTCTACACAAAAACAGTGCTAACGGTAAAACATCTCGTGTTCATTGAGGAAGTTATGCTAAGCACAATTCGTGGAAAACGTGTTCTAAACTATTTGCATGAGTTAAAGAACAGAAATGTGTTGGCAAAACCCCCAGAAATATCTTCTATTAGTGGATCAACTAAGAATATGAACGATTGATGGATAAATTATTTATAAATGTGGAGCAAACATACACATTGATTGGAGTTTACTCGTATGATGTGTTAGACGAGGAGTGGACAGTTAACAGAAGCAATAAAATATCCTAGCTACTAAGTTTTCTGATGTCTCTGTCTGTGGTTTTTTTTTTTATCTCTACAAATTTCAGGGTCAGGCGTACTCAAATAAGCTCCACACACTGAAAGAGTTACAGTGGAACACTGAATACGCTATTTCTGTCATACCTGACGCAGAACTGCTACGTGTATCTCAAAGTTAGCTAAACCGAACGCAACATTACATTCAAAAGATGTTTGATAATAATTTCCAGCATCTTATGTGAAGAGCAACTCTCCTGTCCATTGATAAAATCAAATTTAGTGTCAGAACTGATAAAAACGTTCCAAACCTATTTTATTTTCTCAACCTTTTGTATATTAGAACTATGTTGAAATTTTTAAATATTTGAATGATAAGAATAGAAAATTTTGGATTTTTTAAAAATTTCTTAACATGTCAATAAGGATCCGTACAGAAACGTTTGTGTATAAAAGTTGTTTTTTTCTGTTGAAATCAAACTTTCTTAAAGCTTCCGATATATTGATATAAAATTTGCAGTTAAGTTAAGACAAAAAGTCATCCTTGTAATACTAGAAAAGATTTTACATTTAGGTGGAGGATTATAATAATATCAAAGGTAAACCTATCTTTAGGAGCTATTACATTAAAAAGTTAGACTAAATATCTTCTCTCCTACTTAGCAGAGAAGAAAATTGCTTAATTTAAGAAAGGATTTCAAAACATTTAACATAGGACTAAAGAAAAACTGAAAGTAAACTGAGGTAGGGGTTATAATTTCTGGAAGAAATATACATCTTATGTTTTTACTGTATAAAATAAATAAATAATTTTAAAAAAAATTGACATATACGAGAAAAAAAATTGTCTTAGACTAAATCAAATCATGTAAATATTTAAGAAGCCCTTAACACTACCATTTTTTCGTATGGCTCTCAATTGGTTGATTAATTGTTTACTAACGTCGCTCTTAGAAATAACACGAGAACTATTGGCGATTGGCTCAGTATTTTTGAATTTCCATCAAGTGACGAGAACATCAAATGAGCCTGCACCTCCTTTTCGAAACTTCACCAGCTGAAATATTTGGAGCCTTGACAGATTTAACGTGCATCGGCACCGCTACACGGCGGGTCTTTTGTGGCATCCAAGATCGAGCCCACGACTCACAGAAAGAATGCCAACCACGACTTAGTCGACCATGAAGCTACCGCGGCCACTGTATGGGCTCTCAAACAATTACTCCTGAAATTTATTCTTTTCATTAGTATACCCAGAAAGCAAAACTTTCCAAAATAATTGATATTATCGTTAATATGCATTACTTCGCAATATTTCTTTAGGTATCTTTATCATTACGTTATAAAATGTTTGCATGAAAACTTGTGATGAGGCCAAACATGTTCAAGTTGAATTTTGTTAGTGTGTAGAAAATGTAAGAAATGTATTTCTTGAATTCTTATATTCTTTATGTTTCTTTTGTTTCTTTAATTTATTCTCTTAATTATTAATCCTTTACGAAAGCATGCTACTCGGGATTCATGTATGAGATATTCATCCTTTTCAAATTCACACGTAATTTGATTATGTGCGTATGAGTCTACTACCAATACAAATAACAGAATTTAACATATTATTTTTCTTGGCAATAGTTTCGTAAATTTAATTTATGATGAAATTATAAGGATGACATTGACTTCTTTCTCACCATGATTTAGGAGTTCAAGAGAAATGTAAAGCATCAACCATCTGTAATATTATAGGCGAATGCTCTTAGTTGAGTCAGTGCTCAGTTGAGTTGAGTCACCTTATTTATATCTGATTCTCTTGTCAATGTCTTCAAGTTGTCATAGTATGTAAATCTAAATGAACAAGTTGTTTTTGTTTGATTATAACGTCATTCGTTTGTTAAAGTGTCCAGTTCATTCTGATTTTCTGTTTAGATGCATTTGTAATAAGATACAAAATTTGCATAAGAATCTTGTCTGTATAAGTTTACGCTTTTTCAGTTGTCATTAACTGTCGTTGTTGTATGCAAATATTCTAGGCATTTAAGATTTTTGCTGCAATGCACTTGTGTCCCAAAGAAATGAGCAATAGGAAGCTGCAGTTCCTTTGATGTATTTCTATTCTTTTTAATTAAATAACTTAAATGAAATAAATTTTGAAGAAAACCCTCTATTATTTTTAAATCTATCTTCATCCTGTAGCTTAATATTAGATTGTATTGCGTGGATCAATGTTGTTAAGAATAACATTGGTTATAGAATTAATAAATTAAACCAGTAATCCTTAAACATTTTTTTCTCAGACTACCCCTTTGCTTACAACTAAAATCTAATATATACCTAAGAATAAAAAATTATTTAACAATAACATATCGAATATCTACTTTTATATTTAAAAAATTTAATGTGGCTTTTTCACTAACTGAACCTTGTCATGATTATCAGATATTACTTAGAAAAACTTCAATTTTTCGTCGATGTATAAGAAATGGTTGTTTTCTTACTTTAAACATCTTATTGGTTTCATTGAACTAAAACTTTGTTATACTATTACATAAGGTATTTACGGAATAGGAATGAAACGTTATACACATAAGATGAATTAATATACTGAGACTTCATTAAAATATAGGTGATACATTTATAGTTCATCTTAAAGTATACAAAATATTATGTAATGCAAATTGACAGAAATTATAAGACTATCAACATTTACGCAATTAAGAAAATACTGTAGATATTTTAAATAAAAATAAATGTTGACAGAATTTAACAAAAATCTTGGAACATGTTCTTTAAAGGCCTGACTGTTAAAATCTAGTAAATTGATGTTTTCAATATTTTTAGAAAAAGTCCCCTTTTTTCTTTCTTTACATATTTTTCTCGGTGTAACAACAGAGCAAAATTTAAACCTGAATAATACCTTTATTTAAGACCAATAATCAATCGATTTCTATTTACTTTTACTAATCGATTTTTATCGATTTCTATTTACTTTTATATCGCCTGCCATAAGGCGACATATTTATATTATCAAAAATGAAATTTTCAGCAAAAAAAAAAAAAAACTTCGGATTTACATAAAGTGTAAATCATAAATTATCTTGAATGTATAAAAGGGTTATTATACTTTCTAATTTAACTATTTAAACACTTAGGTTTCACATCGCCGTGTTAAAGCCATAAATGCTCTAGTCACTAAGATCTTAAACAGTAGAAAATAGTTAAAATCACATAAATTCGAAAATTTAAGAATTTCGATTAGAAATATGCATTTCCAATTTTATATAAATTTTAAAATGCAACAAAGTATCAATATTAGTATAAACCACATATACACAGATAAACGATAGAGACTTCAAAGGAAAGGTTTTTCATTTTTGCTTTATACTATTTTTAGTTTTGAATTTTTAGTGAGTATATTTCAGTTCAATTTGATGGCATTTAACGAATTTTTAATACATTTTAAAGAAATTAAATTTATTGCCGTGCATTCTTCCTTTCTCAGAAAAAACAACAAAACTATGAACATTAAATGTGCCATATTAATAAGTGACATAATTTCTACATATCTAGTGACACATTTATTAAAGATTGTTTAAAATATTTTAATATCGATTTCCTTGCTTTTAAAACAGTTCATGAAAATAAAAATTTCAAATGCATTGAAAAATAAACAACTTGATTTACTAATTAACACCAGGGCTAACTGAATTGTCTTTTAAATAGAGGTATCCCTAACAAGAGGTAACTGTAGTTTTAAAAAGGCTTACAAAACACAAATTTAAAAATCATGAAATATAGCTACTATTAAAGAGTTATACATATTGTGAAACAAGAAGATTCAGTGATATCCAAGAAATAAAGGCTTGCTATTCTAGGACTCCCTTACATATTGGGTGTTTTCAATTTGGAAAAAAAATGAGATGGCTAAATATTAGTGTCTGATCAAAAATATTGATTGGAACACAGCTCAACCCCAGATGCCATGCTATTTAAGAAGTGATAATTTATTTTTGATATGCAAAATATATCACTTAATCATTCTCGTTCCATGGAAATAGGTATTCTTATTCATTGAAAGTTGTCACTTCTTGATTTTCACACGTTGCTATGTTTTTTTTTTTTTTTTTTTTATAATAATAAAGTAATTATTGGGTTTGTTTCTGGGGAAAATGTTTATTCTTTTTTAAAGCTCTTCCCCTTTCCCCACAAGGATACTGCAACGTTTCGACTTCAATACTATATATTTGAGCCTTCCAAAGTCAATAAAAGTTCAATAATCAAGTAATAAGTTGTACAAATAATCAGTCAAATCTTTAGACTGTATTTATATTAACCAAATATTAATAAAAATTAATATTTATAATACGAATGTGAAGTTAAAAACTTCTCGTGTCTTCTACAAAAGATTAATTGAAAACTCTGCTTATCTTAATAATTTTAAAAGTGGATCCCAGGCAATTCTGGATTCAAAATCTGGTACCAATTCCAATCTCTATCCCAAAACTTATGGCCCTAAATGTCGTGTTCACAAATCGCTCCTTTAAACTTCAGATTCTTATCTGCTTATAAACTTCTTATCTCTCTCTTACTCACTACACTTCATTATAGCAATGATAATTTACATTAGTCACTGTTTATTCGCTTATAAATTCTGAGAGCAGATAACGTCAAATAGAGTTCCTTAAAGTTAGTTGAAAGGAAATATGCTTGAGAACATCGTTACAGTACGAGTACCACTGTTTGTCTATCACTAACCTAGTAAATGCTCTAAGACATCTAGTTTTACATCAAGAACTCCCTCGTCTCCTACCATTCCGTTTTCGACTTGATTGTATTATGTTATGGATAGAAGAAATAGAAATGTATTTTCTTATTTTGAAAAACACTGCTCAAAGTAATTGCGTCAGAATCAGTCGAACAGCCAATACCAGAGTAAACTCATTTAATCATGATTATTTCCATTGCAAACAAAGAAAAGATTTTTGGGATTGTTTTGTTGGATTTTTTGTTTGTTGGGAATGACTGAAATTTTTTCTTTTGTACGTTGCTTACAATTTTTTTTGGAACGCATTCCTGTATCAGAAGCTCAAAAATCTCTGACTTACGATTAACTATAAACATCGTTTCTCTTTATAAAAATCATTTTTTAATCTGCAAAGTGTAACACTTTTTTTAAAATTTTCAGCAAAACAAACAATTATTCAAGTGTTTCCTTCTTTTTTTATAATTTTGTTTCCTAGTTTTTAAATTCTTTTTAGGAAATTCTTTACATTGAGGAAATAATGAAACATTAAAAAATCATTTTAAAAATTCTTCAAAAAAAAACTTGTTTCACTCAGTTGGTTAAATTAAAGAAAGGCACGCTGTTGAATTTAAATTAAGGAATTAAATATCATTTAAAAATATAATTAAATGAAATAAAAATATAATCTGAATAAAATTGATATGGGAATAAAATTAATATTTTTGATTAATATTTTTGTACCCATTCTCATATGTGTGTATAATTGAAATAACTTATATAAAATTTATATTCCATTGCAAATAATTTGCTTATATTTCGCATAATTAGTAAAAAAAACTATTTTCACTCTAAATTTTAATTACTTAGTAATTTACATTGATTTAATATTTAACTGCGCATGAAGCTGTAATACTTCATATCCGTTCTCTTGTGCTGATGTTACTATTTTTCGTACGTCATTCACACACAAGAGATTTATGTATTTTTTTTAAAAAACACAATTCTCTAAAAAGGTAAAAACTTTAATAATATTTATAAAATATGCCTTTTAATATACATCATATTTTGCAAATATATTCAATTGTAAATTTTTTTTCTGAAAGAAATTATTTTATTTTGTTACTTATATCAAATAAGGAAAATACTTCATTTTTGATGTAACTCCTTATTTCCAATCATAATGAAATATTATGATTTTGGTTATTACATGAAATTTAATTCTCAATTAAAATCTAATTTAAAAATTATGAGCTCTTATAATTTTTTCCATAATTAATTCTGGTTGAATTTTAATACGTTTTGAAAATCAATTATAAGAAATTATTGCATGTTTTATAACATTTTCCAATTTATTTTATATTAGGGTTTTGTATTCGATTGGAATGTCATGTCATAATTTTGCAGTTTTGAGGGACAGCTTGAACTCCATTCAATTCAAATAATATTCAAAGTTTAACTTAGCATTATAAGAGATTAACAAACAGGATATATGATGCATAAATGTGCTTAGTTAGTAAAATAACTCTAAAAAGTTAGAAAGAAGTTACAAACTACTATCGTTAAATGGAACTTTCTCAAAATATCCGAGTTTCATGACAAGAACCAAAGAAAAGAGTTTTAAGAAAGGGAAATATATCAAGTATTAAAACTATAGAATTATTCTAGCCATTTTTCAGTTATTTTCTGTAAGATATTAGATTAAGATGTAAGATGAAACAATATTAGATTTTAAGATTAAGTGGACAAAATCAATATCCAGTTTGTCAAAAATGATTAATTTGTTCGTATTTTCACCAAACTTTATGACTGTTTAATATGAAAAGCCACCTTCTTAAATACTTATCAGAGTAGATGCTAGTAAATGATGACTTTTGCTGTTGCGCCACTTGAGGTTATTACAAAACTTTGGTTATTACAAAACAAACAGGAATTTTTTTGCCTTCTTTGTTAAATGAGATTTAATTTATTTTCTGATGGCGAAGATTCATACTGGAGCTCAAAGTAAAAGAAAATTTCAATTTCGACTGATTATCTCCAGAATTACGGGATGGATTTCAATGAAATTAGATATTTAAATGGGTTGATATAATACAAAAAAATTCCTTCAACAGTTATTGTACATAGACATGACCGTGTGCATGGTTTATCAATGCAAGATAGTTTACAACAAAAGAGGTTTCAAGATGGTACAAACAAAGGTTTATTCGGGAGAATACAGTTGTACAGCATTCAGAACGTGAATACATGCTGCAAAAGAGACAGCTTATGTGTCCTTGTGGAAGTCGGTAACACCTCTCCAATAATGTTAATTTTATGGCTCTGGGAGTGGGAAGCTGAATTGTGCAATTATCTAAGAGCATGCTTAATATACTGCACAGAGTTAACTCTGGAGAGCCGTCTGGTGAATATCTACACATTCCTGAAATTTGTTAGCTATAGGAACCCCATGTAGACTATTGCTTTCATTCAATATTATAAGGGGGGAAATTGTAATTTCTTTTTCAAATAGGTGATAATGACAGTTTTTAATTTCCTAGCAAATGCGACTGCATATCCTTTTATGTTGATGTGGCTCCACATCAACATAAATAGTTGAGTGCTAATTATTTCAGTGAGAGAGTGTGGAGATCTCACGTAAGAAAAATACTTAGCGCGATTGTGCCATTTACATTGCACTAGCAAAACCGACTGATACCCAACTAATCTTGTAGAGAGATGCAAGATAAAATACTCTGATATTACTCGGTACACACAAAAACACACTCGGGTGACTAATAACAGAAAAATAACCTTTTTGATTATAATGAATCTATATTCGATATCGTGGTAAATAATCTTGAAGAATTATGGTAAGGAACTAATTCCACTTCTACATTTCAATGCAGACCTCTTCTTTCACAGACATAATACAATTGCGCATAAATTCTAATTCAACTAGCATTGTAATCTCTAATCAATAATAAGCGTAACTAAATTGAATCGCATCTGTTTTCTTTGAAATTTGAGGAATATGAATATCATTGAAAAATTCTTAAAATAAACGATTTAAAATGCAATTTTGAATGTAATGAGTTAAGACTTGAAACCGTTCAAATTGGTGCACATTCATAATTGTCGTGTAAGAACTTATGTTGCTGATTAATAACTAAATTGAAACTAGATCTGAATTGAAATGTTAGTAATTATGGAAGAAAGGCGGAGAAAATTCTAAATTGTTTAATTGGCAACATTACATCTCATACTTAAACATAATGTTATAGGGGCTAAAAATACTATGAAAGTTTCATAAAAACACATGAATTAGGATTTAACATGAAAATAAGGATTTGTGAATATATAATTAGAACACTCCATGGATTTGAATTCAAATTGAAATAGTTTTATTTATTTTCTACGCAAAATTTTAAATGGTACACAGGACTCAAAAATGCTAAATTTACGAAACAAAATTTTGTCTGAAAAAAACTGTAAGCAGATATCTACCATTACAAACAACAATTGTTCTGTTCGGATTGCTTACGGTCTAGCCTTCTTTTATGAATAGGAGCATAGTACGTTTCGGTAGTTCTTTTAAATACATTTATTTCCTCAAAATAACTTTTTTGTGAGTTTAAAATACTCCTTGTGATTCAAATATAACCTTAACATCTCAGTATTTAAAAAATTATCATGTTTCTTTTCTTTATATGATAAAAAAAACGACTTAGGTTTTTATTTACTTCGATAGTTTAATTAAGAATTTCTTTATTTAAGTTGTGTTTGGAATGTTTTTAGAAAAAAAAATGACACATTCTGCAAAGCTTAGAATTTCTCTTTTCTTATTACTGATGCAATTCAAAATTATATGTATTAATTTCTTTACTTTAAGATTAAATATAAGCAGAAACTACATAAAATATCACTTAAAGATTTAAATCACAAAAAGCTGTTAAAGTATACATAAAAAAAATTGACGAAAAATGTTAGAAATTCTAATCGGTATGAGGTTTTATTAAATAAAATGTACATGATAATTACAAAAAATTTTCCTAAATTTCTTCAAAATCAAATAGGTATTAAGGATTTCAGTATTTTATGATTTCCATGATCCTTTAAGTTAATAAAATTAAAAGTGCTCTTACGTACAATGCTTACATGCTCAAAATAAGGCGAACGGTAATTCGTTTGAATGAAGTGGCAGATGAGTGAATAGATCAAGAACCAATATGAAAGATGAGAATCATATAAGATAAATAGATACTATTGTAAATTCAACTGGGAAAAATTCACTTTATGTTTGCTTTCTTACAAGTCTTGATGCGGGAATTTAGAGATGTGTAGATGCTTATTCATTTATCTCTCTTTTCATAATGTGATACAAAATTACGCGATTTCTATCAAATACAAAGGAAGAATCATAATGGGCACATAGTCTTACTGCGATGTTCGTTTAGACGAACCGAGCCAATAACAATCTGTTTGAAAATTTCTAATTGTTCAGGCTTTCAGATGTCATGCACAGCTGTTTTCTTGAATGTTCTATTTTCTCTCTCTTCTTTGAACTAGAACATTAAGTACGTGAAAAAATAACTCGTAAAACTGTAATTCTCTTCAATTATAATTAAATGCTTTTAATCTAAACTTAAGGGATTTTTTTTTATTGAAGGCTAATTTTAGAAAAAAATACTCGAATAAAATCTGTTTATTAAATATTACTCAAACTGAACAAAAATTATTCGAATAATATTGGTTTTCTCAGTGGATAACTACATTAATATGTGTACAAATTACAGTTCGTCCAAATAAGTTCTGATCGATTCAAAAATTTACCAGTCCGAAAAATAACATCTTTACATCATTCTGTCATTATATCATTATATGTTTTAAAAAGTAGTTATTTTAAGTTCTTATTGTGAACTGTATTTTATAGCAAATGATGACTAATAAATGAAATGCAAAACAATTTTTTATTGCTTATAAGAACAGGCCGAATTAATTAGGTATACAAGATTATTCAAAAGGATTCATCCGATTTCAAAATTCCATACTTTCAAAAATTAACGACGCAGAATGATAAGTAATTCATGAATACAATAGAAAAATGTGAAGTTTTATTTTTTTAAAAAAAAAAAAAATAGATGACCATCGTGTGTTCTTGAAGGAGCGGTCTCAATGGACTAGATGACTTAATGTTACGTAGCTCTACACATAAGTCACCTGATATGGCCCCATGCGAATTCAGGCTTCGAGGACTTGTGAAAGATAAAGTGCATGCGCCGCCATTATCCACAAATTTATTTGAACTCGAACACTGAATTTCTGCTGCTGTACGATCAATTACCACTGACATTTTACAATGTGATTGGCAGGAATTTATATATGAAGTTGACATTATATTTGTAACTAAAGGAAGTTATAGCGAATATATGAAAAAAAATTCTATATTTTCCCGTTTCATTAATGGATTAATTATCGTTCTCTATATCGTTTATTTATGAAAAATGAATTTTGAAATCGGATGTATGATTTTGAAAAACCTTGTATTAAAAGCAATTGTTTTCCTCCGCTTACATAACATAGAAATAAAAGTGCTTCTTGAATAACCTTTTTAAAATAATAAATTTAATGAAATATGTATAAAAATAGAGTTTTCATATCCCTATACTTTTTAGTCAAACTTCTTTTTTGAGGGCTCAAATTGCGATACATACGGAAGCCAGGTCAGTAATTTACAATTTCAGATGTCATCTGCATTAATTGACCGTACATTAGGATTACGAATTTTGGCGCCAATAGCCTACGGTGGCTGTCTTAAGCAACAGAAGTTAAAACGCCTCAATAACTGGCCCACCAAGAAATTCCTTTTGCTCCAGTTGATAAGAGCCCTTTTAAAAGAGACAGAACAACTTTTCTTCGGACTCAGTGGTTGAGAGTTCGAAACACCGCCGGCACCCAAGGTCTACCTTCGTGACGGGGTTGAAAACCATCTTCCGAAGTAGCTGGAAAAACCACATTTCACCTGCCGAAAGCATTTCTGCCCTTCTAGAACTGGTGTATTGATTCAAAATAAATTTAATCTATTTAACTGTTGCTTTACAACAAATAATACAGAAAATGAGAGTTTAGTAAGATATATAATATTAGATATAGATATATATATTTCTGAGTAATTTATTAGTAACTAAGTATGATTGTAATACCTGTGGAAAATTTAGAAATTATACTTAAATGTTGCAATATCTTGAAAATAAAAATATAATCATAGCCATAGATGAAACTATTTCGATATCTATCGTTATACATGATTTATATATATATATATATATATATATATATATATATATATATATATAAATATAAATTTTAATAAATTAAAAGATATTAAAAATAAAATATATTTATGAAATCTTTATTTTTATGAACCTGCTCTTTTCATTTTATAATGTCATGAAATATAGATTAGATGAGGATGTAACTGAAGTAAATAATATTTCATTTTAAGTGTAATTTTATTTTTTATTTTGTTATCTTTTATTTTCTATGAATGTGAGAATAATAAAATAAAGTAAAATATGTCTCGTTAATATTGTAAACTGTAATGATGGAAATCTGTTTTGTCATTCATAATAAACATAAATTACGAAGAAGTTCAAATCATTTTTTATACTATTGTTTATGAAATTACTTTCAACACCACTTATCATGTTGAGTACTTTTGTTTGTCACGTTTTTATCATTCTAGTCTCTTAATTGGTTGTTACTTTTATGTCCGTCTAATTTCAGAACTGTACGTAAAAAGGATGCTAAAAGCTACATATACAATACTTTTTAAATAGTTACTAAATTATAATGTGTATATATGAGGAGTTTTTTAATAGAATATCTCATGGATCTTCAAAAGTAAATGACTTATATTGTTAGCGAGATACTTTTGTGTAATATAAATATAACAAAGGTAACATAGTCTAAGATTTTAATCATAAAAGTTGTATGTTATTACTTATTTTTACTCCTTGCAATATGTAGTAACTTATTTCATTTTTGATAATTAAAAAAAGCAACAAGTTTCAGTTTTCAAATGATTTTACGCACAACGGAATAACTATCAGATAATTGGTAAAGAAATCGGTTGACATGAAGTTATAATTACAATTTTGCTCTTTATTTTAATCTATTACGTAAATTGAATCTTAACATCTCGTTTGCAGATTAAAATTTGCTTGGTATAAAAATAGAATTTTAACAAAATTAATATCTGAAATGTGTCTTAGATTGATTGGATTTTTTTAATCATACTAGAAGTAACACGAGGGAATTGGCGACGACCCTCGTAATTGTAAACCTCGGTCAAGTGACGAGGACGATATCTGAGCTGGCATCTCCCTCGTTGAAATTATAAAACTATTTTTCGAAGGAAAGTGCATTAATTTTGTATTACAATTGAAGAATGTGGACTTTAGATAACTCGGTGCCGTTTGTGTGTTATTTGTTTATGTTTAACTTTCAACAGTCTTCGAGCTTCAACCTTGTAATCAGGCATGGACTGTAACTGTTTTTGAAAGTCAATTGGAGCCCGCCTGATATTTACCTATATGAAATACGAGTAGCATCATATGTAATACGGCACATAGTTTAATATTTGAAGGATTGAATGTTCGAGACTCAATTCTGTCAGTTATGAAGGAAAATTAAAATTGTTAATCACTTTAATGTTTCGTGGTGTATAATAATGGAAGGTGATATATAAGTATACTGTTGTTTTTATTCCTTAATTGTGAATAAAAAAATCATTTTTAGCAGTGTAACTCTAGAGAAAGGATATTAAATTAGTGATCCATATGAATTTTATTTGTTAGGAAAGGGGCAATGGTTGTAAATTAAATCAATAATTCTACTCTGAAGCAAGGGTCTAAACAAAGATTTCAAGAAATCTAGGAACTTACACGAGAGAAAAAAATGAACACAAATCATATTTCACATATTTCCTGGAGATTCTACAGAATGCCAAATGAGAAACCGGCAAAGTATGGAATACAATTCCGATTCGTTTCGAATATGTTATCATGTGGCAAGCAAAACACGTGACTTTCAACGCGAGTCTCAGGCATAGAATATGTAAGTTGCTCTTTGAGGTTTGTTCGAGAATGTCAAAAAACGCAATTTTACTTAAAAAAAATAAGGTTTTTACTGTGATCTATGAAAAAGGGAGGAGCAACCTGTAGTGTTGGAGAAAGAGTCATAATCTATAGATATGAAACGGCGATGAACTATCCAAAATTCGAGTTGATGCTGCAAAAAACAGTATTACCTTAACTGAAACTACTTATCAGAAGTTAATATATGATGTACAAAAAGCACAAATGACTACTAAGATAGAACCCGGGGACTCTTGGTTGCTGAATCACTATGATGAGATGATTGTAGAAAACAAAAATAAACTCATTTATCCTGTTAAAGAAAGATCAGTACTGAACAGTATTACGTCATGGACTCAGTGTTACTTCACATTCTTCATGAAACTCATTTGGCGATTGGACACGGAGTACGTGATAGAATGTTGAAAAAACTTTCAACTTAATACAAAAACGTTACACGTCATATTATATTGAACTGAACATCCACCTTTGTGAACCTTGCTAGAAAAAAAGATAGGTAGTAAAAAAGGGAATTGTAGTGAAACCAAAGATTTTTTCCGAATTTAATTCCCGTTGTCGGGTAGATCTTATTAAATTTTAGTCTCAGCCAGATGGAGAATACAGATTTACTTAGGTGTACCTAGATCATCTCACAAAATTTGTGATCCATAAGTCTCTAACTTTAAAAGGGGTTGAAGAAGTAGCCTATAATCTGGTGGACATACTCTCGTTGCTTGGAGAGCCTTCTATATTACAGAATGACAATGGTAGGAAATTTGCCAGTAAAGTGGTGACCAGCTTGGAGAACTTTTGGCCCACCCTGATGATCGTTCATGGGAAGCCTCGTCATTCACAGAGCCAGGGTAGTGTTGAAAGAGATAATCAAGGTATCGAAAATATTCTAACTATGTACTTGAATGCAGGATAACAAATGTGACTGCTGGAGTAAAGGACTGCGTTTCATTCAATTTATGAAAAATAGAACTAATCTTTCTGGGATCAAAAGAAGACCAAAAGTAAAACTTATAACTTCTTTTCTACCCGAAGATGTTTTAAAAGATATAAATACAGAAACAGCTGGAAAAAATAATAGAAAGCCTCCAAACAACGGGAAAATGTTAAACTAATCAAGAAAAAGAGCCTTTTTAAAAAAAAAAAAACATTGATGAGATTATAATCGATAGTGGATTAAGACAACATGATGAAAACTGGCTTACCGAAGAGATTTCTGTTTCTTATACCTGTTGTGTGTGTTTAAAGGAAACGAGTGATGCACTTGCATGCAAAATATGTCGTCTAAAAATTCATACTTTTTGTGGCCATGCTAGTAAAGATGGATATTTCGTGCACCCTTTATTTCAAAATTGAAAATGCTATAGAGGGTAAAATAAATTATAAAATCAATCTGGAAATACGAGCCAGAAAAGGAAAATGAATTCGAAAAAAAAAATAATTTCCCATTGCTTCTTTGGGAACTACTATGTGAGTTCCAATCCTGACGTCGACAAAGGGTTAGATGATTTGCACAATATATTGGCAGTTGTAATGAATGTGGCAGAGAATGGTTTCTACCGACTTGGAACTTCTGAAGGAATTTTAAAAAAAGTAGATGAGGGATCAAAATTCACTTTAAGGCCTAAGAACTTGCTTAGAATTAAAGATATTCTTAACCATGAAATTCCTCTCCAGTCAGTTGCAAGTGCTCAGTCCAGTGGAGACGGCTAAGGATTCGTCAAATGTATGTGTAAAACAAAGTGCCAAAATATGAAATGTCTTTGCGTGAAAAATGTAATGAAATGTATTCAAAATGTCATTCAGGCCTTCCATGTAGCAACAAATAGGTTAATTATAATTTCTTATATTTTATATGAAAATTTTATTTCCCTTAATAAGAAAGGTTTAAATTTTGTTTTATATATCTTTCATTTTTCATTAAGTATTTTGAATAAATTTGTATCGACACTTTCATTATTTTTTCAGAATAACATTTGTATTTTTGAGGAATGCATTTATATAATAGTTTCAACAGGAATTTTCTTCACTCTTCCTAAATAGCATTTGTCATTCTATACAATGCCTAGGTATTCTGTATAATACCAGTTTTTCATACATAGCATGTATCACACACACACACACACACACACACACACATATATATATATATATATATATATATATATATATATATATATATATTTAAAATTTGCGGTGTAATCTGACCTTACTTTAAAAAAACAAATTCATACGAGACAATTAAAGTTTTAAAACAGTTCTTTTATTTGATAAAATATACATATACATGAAGTTAGGAAAGTATAATGTATAAAATTCTCTCAAACGTCTTCCAACTAGTGACTAAGGGAAAAGAAAATTTATTTCCTCTTTATGCATAGATGAAAAATATGTATAAATTTTGTGTGTGAAAAAGAAACAAATTTATAAGTTTCTTAAAAAATTTATATCTCTCAAAATATCTTACAAATATTATACGATTATTATTATTATTACTAGCTTAGAAAGTATATATTATGAATCTACTAAGCATAATGTATTATCCTAAAATAAGTTATCTCAAATTGGAGAAGGAATGTCTTCACGTTTCAGACTGGAGAAAAATTATCCATGCAGTCGTCAAAAAAGGCACTCAGTGATTTTCGTAATGGTTATCGCTGGTAGAAACAAAATTGAAATTTCAATGGCTCAAAATGAAATGTATTATGATGTTATTGTCTGAATTGATTAACTTTATTACCAAATTAATCAACTTGTAAAATAATACGTTTTTCATTAAAGAGTGCATTTTATCTGTGGAATTTAAATAGAAGATGTTTTAAATAATATAATTCTAAACATTTATTTGATTCCCACCATTGATTCGGGAGATAATTGCATAAGATTATTAAAAAGTAAATGTGCTTAATTACTTCATGTGATATCGATTAATCTGTAAAAGCGTTTTATATTCTTTTCATTTATAACCTTTAGTAATAATATTTTAAACAAGCTTTAATTTAATACTTTTATTATTAGCTATCTAAGAGGTTATTGTTTTAGGTAGGGCATTTTGGCGTATCTGATCACTTTTCAATTTTTTATCGTTTGCTTCAATTTTAACAACATTTGGTTTAAATGTATTCAATTTAATAATATGTATATTTATCTTTTCCTTTAATTTTAATTACATGTAGTTTAAATAATGTTCAATTTAATAGTTTATTGTTTCCTTTAATTTTAATGACATGTAGCTTATATAATATTCAATTTAATAATTTATCATTTGTTTTAATTTCAATTACATTTAGCTTAACAATTTAATAATTAATTATTTCCTTCAAGTTTAATAGCGGAAAATTACTATTGTTCATTTCTCTATATTTCATCGTTTACTTTAATTCTTATATTTAATTGAATAATTTAAAAATAATTATAAAATAGCACACCTTGGGTGGCCAAATCTATTATTTGCAAGGCTTTGCTTAGAACCTTTAAAATTGTTATTTTACTTTATTTTTAATACTGTAACATTTATTTTAAGATTAATTCATTTTAATTTGAAAATGAAATATTGCTCATAATATATTTTAGCTTTCAAACACTACTTAATCAGCAAATAGATGGTTAAAATTATAAAATAGAATGAAGAATCTCGTTTGACTTCAATTACAGTGTGATGAAATTGCCAGCATTAATGACCCAATATAAAAAAAATGTAAAGTTATGTTATGAAGATCATATATATGAAAATAAAATACTAGTGTAAGTTAAATTCTCAAACGTATCGTATAAATATGATATCAGGAAGAGGCCGCACCCTCCCAAACCAGCTGGAGACGTTATTCGAAAATATCGTCGAATATCGTCGTTGGCAACGCAATCCAAAGATGCAACGTATCTGAAGACACGCTAAAGGAGTGGGGTTTTTTTTTTTACGTGTGCATGAGACACAAATGAAGTAAAAACATCGTTGAAAAGCGTTCAATACATCTAAATACCTTTTTCCAACACCTCTTAATGAGATATATGTTCTCAAATCATAAATTTAATTTTCAATATTCCTTCAGCTGTAGGAAATGAAATATTGAATATGTAGGTCTCACGATACAGAAAATCTTAGAAACTAAATTGTTTGTTATATTACTTTTAATTCTCTTTGTAATCATATTTCTAATAACTGAAATTCTTAGAGAAATATTTTTTTAATTGTTGTATATTTGAATAATTAAAAGAGGATTATCTATTTATTGATATAAACATTTTCCTCAGATTTTTATACCTGAGATGAAATTTTTTTTTCTTGTTTAATGCTTCAGTATTTCTTTGAGCATTTGGAGACTCATTTTTAAAAATTCTTATGATTCAGATTCTTTCTCTCTGAATTTTAAGAAATATATATAATTTAGGTTAATTTTTTCAAGTCAAGGAATCAGATACGCGAATAAAAACCGACATCCAGAATTAGAGATATCAGTTTTTAAATTAAGTTATTTTTTTCATTCTAAATGAATTTTCTTTAAGCCATTAAGTGTGAAGATAATTTTTACAACTGCAATGAGATTAGAGAAAGTATTATAAGGTGAGTCTCATTTTTTATGACGACTTTACAGTAAGTAAATTGTGATATTTTTTTCAACAATTCTTCAGAAAATTATATTATTTGATTTTGTTCTTAATTTCTTTTCTATGGTATTTTTGATTTTTCAACAACTTTTAATAGTATATTTTGTTGAAAGGGATTTTGGCTATAATAATTGTAGAAAAAAAATTATTTTTCATTTTTTTCAGTTACTAAATTACCATACCTTTTTTGATATTTCTGGTGTTCGTTTCTATTTATTTTCCATTTAATTTACTTTCTTTTGAATTTTATATAATTCTTTTATAATTAAATTTTAATTATTTATTTTCATTCACTTTTCTGTTTGCATATATATATATATATATATATATATATATATATATATATATATATATATATATATATATATATATATATATATATATATATATATATATATATATATATATATATATATATATATATATATATATATATCAGTCTGTGTAATTTGTCATTTTTTAAATAGTAATGCAATCTCATAACATAATGTTATGCTGAGGTTCCCAAGTTTTTTTGATTACCGCCTTTTTGAATTAGGTCTTTTTTCCATGGCTCCATACCTTGAGTGAAAGCATGACTAATTATAAATGAGAGATACAATTAAATAAAACATGTGAACCACTAGAAAAAACAGTAATAAGATAATCACCTTTTCAAGTAACTGTATTATTAGACAAATTCCTTATTGAAAAATAAATATGAAAGTTTTTGCAACGTGTTCCGCGTACCCCTTTGAAAATCTTACGACGCCCACTTTGGGAACTGCTCGAGTAACATATTTTTTCAATATACTAATAAATTGTACATGCCAATAAATAATGAACTTAATTATTAAGGTTCTTAATGGCATTGCAGAGTATACTAAAATCATATAATTAAACATGAAAATAAATATTAGACTATGATTTTCAAAGGTATTACATAGGAAGCAAAAAGTAATTAATTGTGAATGCTATTAATATTAAAGTATGTTTCTCAATTGCATTGCACCAAGAAATAAAAAAAAATTGTACAGTCTATAACGATTGAGTATAGCATACTATACTAACTCGTAAATATTATTGCATCTATCTTTGTAATGTTATTTCAAAATTAGTACATAGTACTTAACATTTTTTTTTATTATTACTTTTAAAAGTTTAATCACATTTCTGTATGAGTATTTCTTAAGTATGAAAACTTTTGAATAGTCAAACTTATTTAAATGCTTAGTTCCATCATTTTTAATGTAAATTACATTTTTAGTTAAAATAAATTGAAAAATTTATTAAGAAAACAGTTAAGACATTTTCTATTCTGTCAATATGCTTGAAAGTATTTCGAGTTTAATCTTTAAAAGAAATTTGGATTGTGATGTGATTGTTTGTTAACATCGCACTCAGAAGCAACTCGAGGGCATTTGCAACAGATCTCGCAATTTTTAATTGTAAATTGATGAAGATAATACCTGATATGACATCTTCCTTTCCAAACTTGCACACCATATCAATGGGAGGACTTGGGTCCACAACCAGATTTAGCATGAATCAGTCCCTCTACACGGTGGGTATTGAGTGGCATCAAGAGCTCTTTGCTTTTCGCAAGAATATGAAATCACTCTTTACGTTCCCTTGATTCACTTCACTAGGTATTTTCTGTTGTGCTTCGTTCGGTTGCGACATTGCTCACTGCTGTGTGTGCTTTACTGAATTAAAAATAAGTATGTGAGACTAGCCAAGCTAATCCTGTTCCTGTTTCTAGAAGTTGAATACTATTTTAAAATCATTCCCATAAGAAAAGTTGTTTGGGTTGACTATTAATCAAATTTTATCTGAATAACAAATTCTAGTTCGTTAAGGTTGCGAAGGCCTACCAAGCAGCCTCAACTAATTAGATTGTTTATGATATTAGCACGAACATATATCATTATATAACATATATACATTGTTTGTATAATTTGATGTTTGCTATACATATATATTCAAACATATATTATTACATTTGCATGATGTATAATATTATATAACATTATGTGTGTATGTGATAATATAACTTTTATATTTGTGTGTGTTGACTGTGCTCTCTGTTCTTGTGTTGTGTGTATTGTATGTACTATTAGTATTGTTGTGTGTGATGATTGATTGTGTTATGTAGAATAATTGCTATACTTTTTATATAACTTTTAGTAAAACTACTACTCTACCTACTTTTTCACTTTTCTCACTAAACTTTATATGAGATCAGACATAAACTGTTGTTTAATTGATACAAAAGTCACTTTTTCATTTCTTTTGAGTCCT